>CAIGRQ010223597.1:0-12438 GCA_903798375.1 Fraxinus sp. D2006-0159 | reverse complement strand
CGTGTAAAATACACTCCTATCACCTTGTAACAGCAGAAGAACTTGTTATATTTTCTCTTCAGTCATTGTAACCGTTTTATTCCTTGCACTCTTGTATAAATTCAATCATCAATGAAATGAAAAACCGTGCTTCTGAATTCAGCCAAATACAAAATTCTATTACCCTTTTTTTTTAAATACATTTTTTTCTCTTCTTTTCAACAACACATTTTTCAGTAAAATAATATTATACAAAAATCTGAAAAAATTTCTTATTTTTTAACCACACATTTTCCATTAATCTACTGTTCCAAAATACATTCTACGCAAAAAAATGGGGCTCAGACATACCCTAAATTAAACGACCAATTTAAAGCACATAAATTGGAAAAAACTTACAACGACGCGAATTCTACTTCCCTAAAAGAATTTACGAAAAACTGTAGCCTTAACAATTTGAAATTTATTGGTTGCTATATCATATCTCACTAGACTTGACATCTAAATTTGCATAGGCACAACTACATCAAAAAGAATTTTACATCATCATCCTCATCATCAGAAAAATAAAATGGGTTGCTTACTATGATAATAATAAAGATTCATTAAACCATCAACTATATGAAAAATGAATCAAAGAATGCTTAGATAGTTTAAAATAATGATTAACGTAATCATTGATATAATGTCATATGACTAACTATCATCAGACTGTCTTGCCAACACCTATTGTGTCCTGCTTTCTGGTAAAGTAGCATTATTCTGAATATTTATGCCAAATTAAAAATTAAAGTAGCATTATTTTGAATATTTTTGTTTAGAAAAAATTAAAATAATTTAATTAATTCAATATAAAAAATTTAAAAAAATATTTAGATTCGATTTTTCGGTTCTTGTTCTAGAACCGATCCAAACCCATCGGTTATCAATTCAGATATACATTCGGGTATTTAACTTATGAAAAATCGCTCGATTCGGTTCGATTTTGTTCGGTTCAATCTGGTTCGGATCGGGAGTTTTGTCCCGCCCTAATCATGGCACGAAGTAAAATTCTCTCCATATTTATTAGAGAAAGACTATAAAGTAATGAGTTCGTGGAAATGGCTTCCAGATTTCATTTTTCTATTGTCTGATAAACATATCTACTATATTCAGATCCGAGTACCCAACTCTAAGATTTATTGAGTATCAATGTCTCTCAACATTTGTTCATTATAGAACTTATATACCTAACTTTTTTTGCGGAATTCGTATCTTCAATTTTCCATGGATTAATACAGCATCTTTGACGATGATTATGTCAAAATATTCTATTTGTATGCTTCCAAATGAGGGGAAAATATTTTTTTGTACACTTGTTTCTTTGAAATATGAAAGGCATATAAGTTGTTTTACGTTCTCTCATGGACTTCTTTTAAGGAAACCACTATTAAAGACAACATGTGCTAATTAATAAAAAGTTGAAGACAAATAATGTGATAAAAAAAAGTTGGGTATATAATTGTTACAATGATAAAGTATTGAGGTACTAGTGCAATTAGAATTTAATGTAGCAAATAAAAATGGGATAATTCTTGATGTACAAAATGACGGCGCCCTCCCAATAGGGGGCCACCATTTGGCGATTTTGGACACCATTTTGTATCCCATTTTGTGCCACGGCGCCCTCCCAATAGGGGCCACCATTTGACAATTTTGGACACCTTTTTGTAACATATTTTGTACCTGTAGCACAACTCATAAAAATGTGGAGAGGTAATTATTACCATTGAAATAATGTAACTCGACTGTTGTCAGTGTAATATTGAGACTTGATCGATTTAATATGAGTCATTTTTTTTTTGTCTTACCATCCTTGAAGTCTAGTCTTCAATGCCAGCTCACTCAACCAATCCAACGACTCCACAACTACCAATTCACCGTGGGGTCAATATTAGGCCTGTAATTGTCACCTAACGACCAAATCGAAAATCTAGATCAAGGGCACCCTAGGGTCGGTCTCCTTCTCTAAATTGGTGTACAACCATTCTTCCCTTGGGTGTTGTCGGCCTTAAATCCTTCTCAGTGCCTTGGTCCGCTTCTTCGCTACAACCTTGGCCCCTCGTAATGCTATTTAATATCACTGGTGTTTATGTGGCACTAATATTGGCATTACATAAGAGGCACAATTAAATGAACCACTTACTTTTACCTTTAATTGGACCTATCGTGTGGTACCTCTTAGACTGGTGTTGTGCAGTGATGTTAAATAGCATTATTCCCCATAGCTGGTCGAGTTCCTCCCACTTAATGAGAGATACCCTCGAGAACACCCTACAACTTTTGTTACAATTCGTTGATGTAATGATGAATTGCGCTCTCTCCCCCCTACAAAAACATTGATCAGTCGTGTTCTTGGTGCTATTGCTAGGTGCATAATCTTGCTTCCATATAGCTGGAACGTAAGAATCAAAAGACAAACGCGGATAATTTCCTCATAAGTTCTTGTGTAGATGTAACTTTTAAGAACACGTTGCTTTTGAGCACTTAATCCTTAAGTTTTTAATTTCCTGTTTCTGTTCTACTGCTTGGATGTTTGATCGGTACGGTGACCAAAAAATAAGTTCAAGAAGTTAAGCTAACATTCTTTTTACCAAGGAATTGCTAGATTGTAAATGTCCCTTCTAATACATAGCCGCGCAGGCATTAAATTCAACTACACTTCGAGCTTCAGTATTATCCAGCAAGAAAATAATTTTTCAGGAAAAGATATAACTCTATACAGTGAGAAAGAAAAATCAAAGCCCTTTGAGACTTTGATGTTCCACTGTTATACAAATTATAATAGTAATAATGATCTTTGCTTTTTGTAGACACTTTAACTATAAACTTCCCCTTTCCAAAGTCTAATTCTGTATCGCGTAAGCAATTGCCTTACCTTGGACCAGAGAGCTCTATGGCTTGTACGAGTAATGAAGAGTCATTTGTGAGGTCTGAATATCGTTCTGATAAGATGAGCTCTTGTGTTTTATACTTGCTCGTTTGTACTCTCTGAGATGCTTCCCATCTTTCAACAAGTCCATCACCTTCA
The DNA here is from genome assembly GCA_903798375.1 of Fraxinus sp. D2006-0159. Classification (NCBI taxonomy): domain Eukaryota; kingdom Viridiplantae; phylum Streptophyta; class Magnoliopsida; order Lamiales; family Oleaceae; genus Fraxinus; species Fraxinus sp. D2006-0159. Next base: position 9,389 of record CAIGRQ010223597.1, on the reverse strand, counting down.
AGCATTCGAACAACTTCCGACATCCTTGGTCTGTAGCTTGGAAGATATTGAGTGCATAAGAGAGCCACTCGAACCATTTCCTCAAGCTCTATCATATCGTAGTTGTTTTCAAAATCTTTATCGACCAGCAATTCAAGTCTCTTCTCTTGGTGAAGTTTCTTCACCTGAGACATATTTTAGCACTGGATAAGTTTTACTGGACTAATCAAATATATTAAGATAAATTATAAAATTCGAACAGCTCGAACTAATGCATTCTGTGACGGCTAAGAAATGCCCCAGATAAGTTTATTAGACAAATCAAATTTATCAGGATACGTTCTAAAGTTAACACAGTGCTAACTGATGCCTACTGTGACAGCTAAAAAATGCATTGATCATTATGTGGATTTTTGAGTGTCCGTTTTGATTTCACCGTCATAGAAATCCTAATTTGGTGTAGTGTTTATAAGATTCAGGTGCAGGTGAATGTAACTTGGAAAATTTATGTTTGAAAATAAGAAAACAATAGGGGTTGTATGCTTACCCAATCAAGCATTGCTCCTTTCTGATTAGCTGCTTTGCCAAATTCAAGAGCTCTTTGACCCGTGATCAGTTCAAGTAGAAGGACCCCAAATCCAAAAACATCTGTTTTCTCAGAAGATTGGCCAGTTGAGAGATACTCGGGGGCTATATGCCCTACAGTGCCCCGTACTGCTGTCGTAACGTGTGAATCCTGGTGATCCAAAAGCTTTGCTAACCCAAAATCTCCCACCACTGCTTCACAGTAGTCATCAAGCAGTATATTTGCAGCCTTCACATCCCTATGAATTATCTTTGGATCACATTGCTCATGGAGATATAGCAGTCCCCTTGCGGCTCCTAATGCAATTTGCTTTCTCGTGCCCCAGTCTAAGACTGGTTTTACTGTCCAAATTAAATGTGTTAGGGACCACAATCCCGAGAGCAATGATGGAGGAAACGGAAAAGAGAAATGCACTCACATGAACACAGGTTTATAGTGGTTTATCCTCAATATAAGAGTTACGTCAACTTCTCAATAGAATTTTCGTAACATCATAAATCCCACGTCCAAACCATTATATCATATGTATTATCTGTTTTGGGAGAGTCTAGTCCATCTTATTCCTCACGGTTTTCTATCGTGTCCTTCAAGATTCAAACGCAAGACATATCTATCTTATAAGATATTTAAATTGAATCCTGATACCAATTGGCTAATAACAATCTAGGTTTCGTGTCCAAATCGTTATATCATAATACTATCCGTTTTGGGAGAACCTAGCCTATAGTAATGGAATTCAACTTAAATCTCTCATAAAACAAAGGTCTTAAGTTCAACTTTGAATGATGCTATAGAAAGTCGTGAAGGGTAAGATGAGTCAGGTTCTCTCAAAGCAGACAGTACGTATGATATAATAATTTGGGTGCGAGGCCTATTTCGTTACAAAAGCGCATTTTTTGTAACGACCCAAGCCTCGTGCCCAGTTCTCTTACTTATTGTCCGCTTTTAGACAGAATATTCCCTCTTTCCCATCACGGATTCCTACCAAAATTCAACTTCAATCTCTCATTAGGTAGAGATCTTAGGTTCGAATTTTGGAGGCGTGATAAAAATCCTTAAAAGGTAATAGGGAAGATTATTTCCCTTTTTTGTAATGACCCAAGCCTCGTGCTTAAGAAGTTATATCATACGTACTATCCATCCCTGCACAGCTTTCAATTACGTCCTCTAAGATTTGAACTCAAGACATCTGTCTTATCAGAGACTTAAGTCTTGAGTTCGAATCCTGGATGACGCTCAGAAAGTCATGAGGGATAAGATGGGTTAGGCTCTCCCAAAGCGAACAGTACGTATGATATAACGACTTGAGCACTTAGTGTTAGAATTCTCAATTTAATAAAGGAGATTAAGATTTTCCTCACATTTTTATCTTACGGAAAAATTGCTCTCCCATATTCCTTCATATAGCGTAAGAAACAAAGGTGATCTATTACAAAGATATGAATGCCATGTATGATATATAATATACCCTATAATAAATCAATACACGGTTGAGAGGATAAGTGAACAGTACAATCAGACTCTAAACAGTCCAAGAAAATGACCTCAAACAAAATGATACTAAATTGCATCAGAAGGTTTAAAACTTGTTCAGTATATTACCTTTGAGTCGAGAAGCAACACTTCCATTAGACATATATGGGTACACCAAAAGCTTTTCTGTGGCAGTCATACAGAATCCATATAGCCTAAGAAGGTTCCGGTGCACTGCTAGGCTTATCATCTCAACTTCTGTCTGAAATTGTCTCTCTCCTCCAGTGGCACTGCCATCTTTCAGCCTCTTTACAGCCACGGCAGTCCCATCTAGAAGATATCCCTTGTAGACATTTCCAAACCCACNGTTGAAACCTCCTCAAATTTCCAAGAGAAATTTCTTCGTGATGCTTGTCTGAAATTACCAACAAAGATAATAATTGGCAACATGAACAAACTATTTTTATTGCTTATCAGTCAACTTCCAATATCTTTCTCAAACCTTTAACATCAAAATTTTTCTGCTGTTTTTGCCTTCGTCGCATCCACAGAAACAGCCCAAATCCGAGGAGAAGCAAACCGATGCACCCAATGCTTGAACTAAGGGCAAGTGCAAATTTGTGGCTTTTTCGTCTCCCAGAAGACAAAGCAGCTGCTGGAAGCGTGAAGAACAAAGTCAGGACAATCAGATCATGCACACAAAAAATTTGAACAGAGTAATTCAGTAAAAAACTCGAATATAGTTCAAAATATAAGAAAATATTAATAATGTGTAGCAAGTCTTTTTCCGTACTTTCTGAATTGTTCATTGTCATGGACATTGGCATTAATGTTATTCCATGGCACGGCGGCTCTGACCCTGTTGGGCATATTGAAGGGTTCCCAAAAATTCTGCAAAATGACAGTAAAAAAAAAAAAAAAACATTGGTAGAAATTCATCAATCCTAGTTCTTTCAGAAACATATATTGATAGGGAGTTGTAAAACTGTGAACTAGTAGCTTACTTGAAAGTCTTGGAAGGGAATCTGGGTAAAGGGCCCGTCAAGTTATTGAAAGACATGTCCCTAAAATAAACAAACATAAGGAATTTAAGAAACGTTCTTGACATGATTATGTCATCAAAAACTTGAACCAAAATCAGTAGGCCGTGCAAGATGCCAAAGAAAAATTACACGAGAGAAAGCTGCGTCATGTTGGCTAATGACATTGGAATTTCTCCAGATAGACTGTTATTGTTGAGCCTCCTAATTCAGAAAAATACACCACTTGAGATCAAGAGAGCAATACATTTAGTGCGTGTTTGGTGCGCAGTACTAGACACAACTGGACAAAAAAAAAAGGATTTTTCTTTTTCAACTCTCCACTACTATTGAATCCTCCCTGGGAAACATCCATTAGGGCATGTTCGGTAAGTAGTTCATCCTGGCACTGCACATGACATTGAACAAGAGTCCAGTTGTCTCCAGTTCATCATACCAAACGCATTGTTAAGTCCTTTTCGTAGTTTCTCAAATTCAATCTTTGATGCTTACATGTACTGAAGGGTTCTCAAGTGCCCCAGAGAAGGTGGAATACTACCAATGAAGAAGTTATCTGAAAGATCAAGAGTCTGGAGATTTGAGAGTCTTCCAAGTTCTGCTGGGATTGATCCTGTTATGTTGTTGTTCTGTAATAAGCTGCAAACATTTCATTCATTTAAACCAGCAACGTAATATGCAAAATTTATGAACAATTATCTTTAATAACATTTTCTACTTACATAATTTGAAGATTTGTTAAATTCCCAATGCTTGGAGAAAGAATACCAGACAAATTCTGACTTGGAGTTCCTCTGCATAAGGCAATCTATCAACATATACTTAATTTTTTCTTAATACATTTAACTGCTGAAGATATCTCAAAAAGGAATATGCAGTAAAAGAATTGGTTTTGTTTTGGCATGACTTACAGGCCAATAACAAGACTTTCAGCAGAACAAGTGACCATAGTCCAGCTACATGGATCAACAGAGTCACCATCCCAATTATCAAGAACACCATGAGGATCTATCAAACCAGCTTTTATCCCCATTAAAGCTTGGACTAATTACACAAAAAACCCCATGAGAATACTTAACTTTAGAAGATAAAACATTAAGCCCTCTTAACGTTAAGACAAAAAAATTATCCTTTTTACCTTCAAAGTTTACACCTGTTGAAGAAAGCAAGCAGATTGCACTGTTCCAGAAGCAGAAAAATGTGAAAATCCGAAATGCACCCTCTCCATTTCTTGTCATTTCTATTGATTATATGCAGCAAAAAATCAGACAAGAAAACCCTGCTAAGTTTTAGCAATGGAGGTGTTCTGGGGACAAGATTTCAGTATGTTTCTTCTCTGCCTAATAATTTCTTGCTTTCTAATGCTAGAAACTGATTTTTTTTTCAGTTTGCCAGTCTAAGAAAAGTTACTCGGTCCTTTATTGTATAAAGAGAACAAGCATGCCTGTCAAGGGTCAGGAGCTTGTCAAGAAAAGAATATTTTACAGACTAAAAATATTAGCTGAATATTGATAATTCTTAAAAGGATTTATAGGAATACTTTTGGCGTGTAATTGTGTATATCATTAAAGCTTACAATTTGCGACATTTTTCAAATCTTGAGCAAATGATGAAGACAAAAAACGAGAACTGATGATATTTAAAAATGCCCAAAGATAATGTTGTTTGATTCAACTAAAAAATTGGATTAAATTCTAAGTTAAAGTCGATGGTTAATTTTAACCACACATTTTATGGATTTACAATTTTTCAACCACACTCTTCATCAACTTTTCTATCGTGATGCTAGACTTCGAGCACATGAATAAAACGAATTTCGTCTGAAGTACTTAGCACTACCATCGCAAATGAACCAATGAATAGAACTTTGAATTTGAAAATAGATTCGACATGGTTTGGGAAGAGAATATTTGTATAATGTAGGGAGAAGAATTCTGAAATTGATTTTTAATAATCGAAAGATACTATATAGCTTTTGAACGTGGTTATTCATTGAAAAAAATTCACGGCCTTTCAAAAGATTATTATTCATCAAGAAAGTACTCGAATTGTTTCACGAAGAAAACATATAAGAAGAATAGATGCATAAAAGAGACAACTCTTAGAACACAAGTTTTTTAAATTAGAAGATAATCACATATATTGTAAACTTTATAAAATTTAAATTTTCCTTTTAAAAATAAGGACAATTTCTCCGTTCAAAGTTTTCCTTTTTTTAATTTCCAACAATAAAAGCCAAATATTTCCTGGGGTCATTTAATCACTAGTTATTGTTTTGCTTGGAAATTTGTCGTTTTCTCTTTGAACTTTATACAGTGAGATTTTCTAATTGGTGAAATTAAGAACTTGGCACATATGCATGTACGTATATTTATGTAATAAAATAGCAAGAGACGTGAGGGAATCCAACATTCACTGAGTTTGTCCATTCATTAAAGTCCCAAAATGCATTTGCTAATAAGAATGTGAGAATCTCAAGGTTAAAGTTTAGAGATCGATGGTTAATTGAATGGCCTTCCCATGACCATAGTCACATGAGGACGTGTAACCACTCAAATTTCCTTTGCAATACATCCCTGTCCCTTGACGTTTAGATCGAATTCATTTTCTAATAGTGCACAATTTTATAAATGGGTGGCGAGAAGAGTGGAACCAAGTTCATTTGTGTAGCTCTGATACCATGTTATCATGTTTATTTTAAAAGAATTAAGCTCTTAAAGATAAACCACGTATATTCATTTGAATCATGTCTTTAAATTTATCAAGAATCTTTATTGAAAACTAATAATTACAATAATCTATTCTAGTGGTGGCTAACAGGTTGAACCTTTCGCCGGCTCAGCTTGGGCCATGGATAGCTCGGGCTCATATTGAGACAAGTCAAGCTTGATTTTTTTCGCTAGCCGGCTCATCTTGAGGTCATGGGTTGATTCATTTTGATACTCATTGTATTAATTTCTTTTTAAAAAAAAAAAAAACACTATCCTACTCGGGTCGTGTCCACACGAGCCAAAGGACAAACCGGTTTTATTCTACTCGTTGCCACCCTTAATCTATTCTTGTCATAGAGAGAGAATAAAAACTAGCAAATATATCGATCGACACTATAAATGCATTGAATACTTACAAGCATCACAATTCACACATGGGTTATTTAACTCTTGCCTAAAGGCTATATTCCCTTTACATACTTCATTATTCTATTTATACAAATAACAACTTTGGTTTAGGGTACAAAGGAATATGAGTTGGATGTGCCGTATTGATTCTAGAAATAAGCATGAGCTAAAGATTTCTCACGCTTTACTACAATTAGATGACAACCCCTCCAAGCAACTAACCAAAAAGAGGGTCACTTTAATAATTAAAAAGGGGAAAAAGAAAAGGTGCCCCCCACCCATCTCAACCAACTTTATCCTTTTTCTAATATGTAAAATTTAGTGGGAGAATATTAGATTCAGTCCCATTTTAAGGGAGTAATGATTATGAAGAGACAACCTTGTTTCTTCTTTTCTCTTTTATTCTTCGGAGATATATGAGTGTTCTTATTTTTCTTATTCACTATTGAAAGGTGAATTTATTTTACAGATCATGCTACATGTATCGAGATTTTTTATCAAATCTTTTACCTACCATTCACAATGAGGATGGGAGATCACATTGTCAGAATTTTTAAATACACGCGGGTCCCGCACATTATGTGAAAGGGGATAATCTATTATGTACAAATCATTATTTACAAATGGATTAACCCTTATTTTACTTATTATGTAGTGAAAAATGATTTTAACTCTAAATTCCTTCCATATAGATCGTCGTTGCATAAACTTTGTCGATAGATTCCTAGATTCCTATTGACCAATATCGCTCGAAGTAAATGAGGAATGATTAGCTTGAAGTGTATATATATATGTTTTAAATCATCGAGTTTCAATATTGTAACTTTAAAATTAAGTTGCTAGAACTTCATTTAAAAGAAACTTCCCATTTTCTTACTTTTGGATATCCATCGCTACTAAGGGAGACATTATTGCTCTATTTCTAGTCAACATTTGGGCCATGTGAAGGGGATGGACTCAACATAGCGCAACCTAATTGCTTAAACATAATCTAACTGCCGAAAGAAGAAATTGACCACCCACCAAAATGAGAAGAAATTGACCTAACATAAGAAAGAATAGTCATGGACTAATGACATTGAAAATGACATCGAGTTTTGATTAGCTCCGTCATGCTTTAACTAGTTCACTTGTAATACAATCCACTGAAATAAAAGTGAGTCGAGATCTTGAAAGTTTGATTGGTTTTTGGAATAGATCAATCAATCTTGTTTGATTTTAAAAACCTATTCGTTGAACATTTTCCTAAAATTTTAAGATACCGTTAAATTACGACAATGTATCCATGCATATTGTTAGTTCAAACTTGAGAACTATATATTTATGCACTAGAAGAAGTTTACGCTCTCTCTCAAGCCCCAATCATTTACATTTAGAGGTGTTTGATATAGATTAAAATCAGATTTTAAGTGGATTGTAATAGAAGTTTTTCAAATGTGTAATTGAAAAGATGTGGGAAACATGAAAGATGTAGTTGATATTGATTGTTTGACTTTGACTTAAATTAAAATCAGATTAAAATTTGGCCCAAACAGGCCCTTAGTTTGATTAAAGAGTACACTTACAAAAAAAAAAAAAAAAATCATTCTCTTCCCATAAAATGACCATTATATCCTCATTATCAAAATGGTAACTTAACATTTTATAAATATAAGAATAATTTTACAAGAAAATAACACAATTAAGTAGTCTATATTTTATTACTTTTATACAATAGAAACTAATACAAACTTTATAAAATACATCATATACCCAAAAAGAAAAAATGAATCGTGTTATATTTTATTAAAGTACATTATATTTACAACTCTTATCATACATAGAATTATATTTATGTCATACAGTATAAAATAATTAATATTTTTAATCGATAAAATTCAAGTAAAATTAAAGATCAGTAAACCATAAAAGATTAATTTTATATTCTAAAGACAAAAATGTAACATATAATGTTTAAAAAAGGACACAAATATCATATATTTTGACATCATCCACGAACCTAGGTGGATTGGCTCGTAATTTTGACAAATAATCAGGTTATGCCGTCCATAAAAAGATTTAGAATGACTCTTGTTAACAACATAACAAATCTCTATCTACTACGAAACACAACACACGAGACTTTTCATAACCAAATCTAGAGAACGTATCTCATACGCTCTTCTTTCAAAGTAATCTTCGGAAATTACTACTTAGAAAAGATAAGTTCATGCAAAAAGTAGCAAATATTTTTAGGAATTCCATATCAATAAAGCTTCAAGTACAGAAATTTATTGACAGAATTGATACAGAAACTGACGTGACCAAACTTGAATGACCTGTTTTTCTTTTTGCTTTCCCATCTTTCAATATTGTCATGTCAAGTGTCTCTGTCAAAATTTCATGTCAGAAAAATCTGTACGTATAGCTTGATTCATTCCATATAGCATAACCAACCATGCTTTAGTTCATATAAAAGATGTAATCAAGCTATCTGAATGTTTTCATAGTTGGCCTGCATGGGTTGGCCCAATATTATCTCCTGTTCACACGAGCTACCCTCGACTGAGCTTATTTTTGGGCTATGTCAAGCCTGCATCAAGCCAAATAATAGTCGACCTGCTTTGGCTAGACCGATATACCAATATCAAGCCCCCGTCAAGCCAATTAATAATCGACCTGCTTTGGCTAGACCGAGATACCAATTCACTTTTACAAATTTAGACATGTCCATTCTGTTATGGCTCCAATCGATTCAAATTTTCATAGTCATACCAAAAATATTTCCTTTTTGAATCTTGCTAGGTGCTTAAATTTTGTAATTTGCAGAAGCAATGATTTTCCTTATTAAGAAGCAATTGAAATGTTTAATAGAAGTGGAAGAGAATCATGAAAACAACGTAGGAGGCACGAAAGTAGTCTGCCAATATCCAAAAAGGTCCTAAGTTTTCTTGAATAATTATGTTTAAACATAATTATATCAAACCGATTCTTATCTGGTAATTTATTGGGTTTAGACATAATAAATGGTGTTTTAACAAGCATGAAAAATCCCAGTTATTTTGCATTTTATTGTTGGCTTCAAATTTATTAAGAAGAGTACTTCGCTTTTAGTTATATTTTTGAAAAAAAAAATATCATTTTCTTCCATAAAGAAATCCATTGGCCTGATTGCCAATTCATTTATGGTAGCATTTGTGTGTGTGTGTGTGTGTG
>CAIGRQ010223591.1:0-11115 GCA_903798375.1 Fraxinus sp. D2006-0159 | reverse complement strand
ATTCAATTCAGTTCCACTCTGATTAAGATTTATTATTGATCTCATTAAAGATTAAGGTATGACCAATCGAAAATAGGCATGTCTGGATCACATCAGATGTAATTTTCATACTACACATCCACACTTGATCTGTGTCATTTGATTGTGTCGATATATGTGAACATTGAAGGTTTAGTTACGATATTTGTAATGAATGTCGCTTTGATCTGACATTGATATAATCAATGGACAAGATTGTTCGGAGATACTTTTGGTTATGATAGCAAAATTGTGATGTCATATGATTATAAACATTTATAAGGTAATATATGTGGTCCAAGTGGAAGATTGTTGGGTTTATTAATATGTCATATGTGCCTACATATGTAATTAATTGAGTATAAGGCTATCTTAAAGTTTAGCCCAATTAAAGTGATCTAATAAATAATTAAATTGTTGGACTTAGGACATCTAATAAATCGTGGACCGGATTATATGTGTAGAGATCAAATCTATTAGAGTTGTATTTGATGATTGGCTAAATACATATGAAAACTATAAATAGGGTTATGGTCCCCAATTCATAAGAAATTTCTCATTTTTTGTGTCACCCCATCAATTTAAGAATACAAAAGAAAGCATATTGAAGAGAAAGATTCAAAACCCACAATCAAGAACAAGGATTGAAAAAAATAAGAATCAAGAAGAAAGATTGAAGCAATTAAATTAAAGAACGACAATAAAGATTATGGAGCAAGGAGCCAAAATCAAGATCAAGAACCAATAATTAAGATTCAAGATCCAGTATTAAAGAATCATTCCCACAGAATTAAGGTATGTTCATCATTATTAATTTTTTTGAGAATTTGACATGGATGATCTTGGCAATAAAGTAATTAGGTTGAACACTTTTAAAGTTTAAAGTTTCATAAAGTTTTAACACTTTGAGACGAGAAAGATTTTGGGGCCAATTTTGGATTCCAATTCATTAAGTGTAGATTGTGTATTTGGTTGTGTAGTTTATTCTTTTCTTTTTACTTTTAAAATGTCAGTAATTTTAATATAAAAATGTTAAAGAGTGATTTTGAAATTTGAAATATGAGTTGTTGGTGTAATTTCCTCTATATAATTCATTCCTAGGCTATAAAAAGCCTTTGAAGTGTAATTCCAACCCGTTAACATCATACCTCTAAGGTTTATTTGGAATCAAATTTCCTAATGTTGTGTTTTTAATATCCAATAAATCTTGGGCAATGATGTAAAACTGATGTTGGATAAGTATTGAATCGACACCTAAGATTGATGACCCGACTCTAAAACTATTTGGAGCAATTGGAAGCAGTCTAATTAATTAGAGTTNTTTTAATATCCAATAAATCTTGGGCAATGATGTAAAACTGATGTTGGATAAGTATTGAATCGACACCTAAGATTGATGACCCGACTCTAAAACTATTTGGAGCAATTGGAAGCAGTCTAATTAATTAGAGTTGCTCATGGCCCGATTCCCCACTTAACGGATGGCTTGTTTGGCCCACTTATTGTCTCCTTGTTGGGCTAGCCCATTACTATACCCTAAGTGATCCTATATATTTCTCTTATTCACGGCTTTGTATTTGGAAGTGTGTTTGCCCCTTTATTAAGAGAGAGACACGGCTGCTTCCTTTGTGGTTTGTGCTTCCGGCTAGTAATTTGTCTCGTTATTTTCTCATTGTTCTTTAGCCTTTGTGACTGCAAAACACCTCCCATTTTGCGTCCTAAGTGGGTACAATTGAAAGTTGAAAGCCCAAGAATAGCTAACAAAGAGAGGGTGAATTGTTTCTAAAACTTTTTCAAAAAATTAACTTAAAATCAAGCGCGTAATAACAAGATAAAATAATTCAAATAGCAAACACGAATATGAATGCAATAAGTAAAGAGAGATAGAGAGTGCAAACGATATAATTATGGAGGCTCGATTCAACGTAATGATCTACATCCTCCGTTACCAAGCTCTTCGGCACGAGCAAGGCTAATTTTACTATGTTAATTGACTTGTGATGCAATCCAATCCTTTACAAAGCTTTCAGTAACTTACAAGCAAGGAGCGCCAATCATTTTACAACATTAAGCTTTTCGAGACCTCAACATGACCCACAAGTTTAAAGATAATTGAATTTACAAATTGAAATTTCTAATGATATGATCACAATTAAGTACTATGAGAGAAATAGGCTAACACTTTAATATATGTAATGAACGAAGCTCAAGTATTAGATTTTAGAAAAACTTTGATGTGTTGAATGATTTTACAGAAATGATTTAATCAAAAGTTTTTCACAGCAAATTCATTTGATAATAATAAATAGGATGAGAAATTAATGCTATTTTGCTCAAATGAATCTCACTTTGATGCTCTCTTGTAGTATTAAAGAATGACAAATGAGTTGATATTTATAAAAGTGAAAAAAGCTAATTTTTCTGTCAAATCGGATGACCCATCCGGACGTCTGGTTCAGAACCGGATGACCTCAGAAAATAGCCGTTGAAACTTTGTCAGAACGGTAAAAAATTCAACCGTTACAGGCGAACCAGACGTCCGAATGACCAGAGAAGTTTCAAGGTCGTTTCTAGGTAAGTGAGGTTTAATAATATTCAAGATTAGATTGAAAATCTTACCTTTGAAAATAATTTTTGTGCAAATGTTTTATTGAGGTAAATTTTTATTGTGTATAAGAAATTCATCACTTGAGCTTTCAATGTGTCATTGCCAAGAATTAAAGTGATTTGCCTTTACAAATGAGCTAAAAACATCTAGTTCCAATGTCTTAGATTAATTTGGCGTGAATTCTCGATTTGTTGCTTGATTTTGAAATGACACAAAGTTTGTCTTCATGAATGCTCGATCAATTTTCATCTTGAGCTTTCTTGGTTGACAACTTTTCGTCCAATAGTTTTGTCTCCAATTTGATTCAGTCGGCAACATGTAACATTTTGAATATTCAAATTAGAAGGCATTCTTCTGAGCTTGCATGTCTGCCTGGTGTGTTTGAATAGCATCCTATTGAGCTCGTATGGCATCGTACTGCACCTGCAACTTTCGAAGCATCCTTCCAAGACCATCAACAGAAGACGTAAAAGAATCAATACAGCAATTGAGAAGACTGTAGTGATCTTCGGTAAATGTGAAACCACGGGACGAAGAATAAGCACTAGAGGCAGGAGCATCTTGAGGAGGGTGTGGAATTAGCGGTATATTAGTATCGTCATCATCTCACCTTCAAAAGGTAGAGTCGATGGGTCCAATGTGGGGTCGAACCCTTTCTTGTGTGCCACCCATTGACCATGTTCTTTTACTATTTTCATTCGTTTAAGGGTTTGAATGTTGATGGTATCGGTGGGTTTAAGTTTAACATGTGTTTCGTCATCTAATGAGACGTGAAAGTGTTTGAAATTTTTTGTGCGAAGCATGCCATATAATAAAGCCTTAACATTTCATGATGAATGGACAAGCTTAATGAGTCCAAAAGCAATGGTTAGGAAATCAAGTTTCCTATCAACAAGAAAAAAATCAAGAAGGAAGAGATCAAAGGAACTTATTTCATCCCGATGACCCTTTCAGGCTAGGATAAGATTTGCAATTATGTTTTGTAGAACCTTGCATGGAAGAGATAATTGACGTGCACTTACTTTGGTGATATTTTCAAAAATTTCCCCGGTGACTCGACGACAAGACTTGGTAGGGTCATACCCATCGAACGTGGAATGTGTCTTGTGGCGAAAAACTTGTGTTTCACACACTTCGGTTGTGTTTGATAGGCAAGTTTTTCCATGCAACTAGGAATTTATTTTCCATTTCCTACCAAATGGCTTGTTTGATAGCCAAGTTTTTCTTGGCAATTACTTTTCCTCTTGGTGTCCACACGTGCACCAATGCCTTGAAATTAAGGAATTCATTTTCCCACCTTTTTGGTGGGAAAACTTAATTCCAGGTTTCTGATTTTTATTTTTTATTTTTTATTTTTTGCAATGGAAACAAATTTCATAATCAATTGTAAAAAAAAATCACTTTAATGAACAATTTTGATGATGCAAACGAAGGTCAAACGAACACTAAACTTTGTTAAAAAGAATGATTTTTTAGGGAAAAAAATTGGTTTTGTTTTTTAACTTTTTGGCAATGGAAACAAATTTTATAACCAATTGTAAAAAATATTATTACTTTAATGGATAATTTTCATGTAAAACAAACTCAAACGAACACAAAATTTAAAAATTTTCCAGGTGGAAAATAATACCAATCAAACACATTTAATTTTCAATTCCCTGTAAAACAATTTCTAGGCAATTACTTTCCCTGAAATTCATTTTCTTTCAACCCATTTTCCACCTTTGCAATCAAACGGACCCTTCAAGTTCCAAAATATCACGAATGAGTGCTTTGTTTATAATGACACATTTATTGTTGACTAAATATGAAATGTCATCAGAACGTGAAATCGACATATGTTTATAAAACTCTTTCATAAGTCGTGGGTATGCATGCTCTTCTAATGTTGTAATTGAAATCCATCTCATATTTTCAAGGAGTTCATCAATATGAAATACGAGAGATTCAATAGTAAAATCCACAAAATCAACATTTTTACCTATTAAAATGGATGATTTTTCGAATGGGTTGGTTGGCATCTCGGTTCCAAATTGAATTTATCATTGGATGAAGAAGGTGAAGTGCACATCATCGTACTTTTGAGCCCTTTTCCAGTCCTTCCAGAGCTTGTCATGGGTGAAAATTGAAGAGATGTGTGTGTGGAAAGTCTAGGGTTCGAAAATTTGAGTGAAAAATGAATTTTGAAGATGAAAAGTGAAATTTTTGAAAAATAGAGATGTAAAAGTGATGGGTTTTGTAAATGAAAGTATAATTGACGCTTTGAGGTGAGAAATTAAGTTATAGAGAAGAGATTTAGGGAGAGGAATGGAGAAAAAGGATGAAGAAATGAGGGAAAGGACGATTGTTCACCATTTTAAATCTCCCAAATGCTGAACCGGACGTCCGGTTTGGTAGAACATTTTTACTGCCAAACCGAATGTTGGTCCGATGATTCAGTTCTATCAGGACCTCTGGTTCCTCGTCCAGATGATCCTTTTTTGGAATATGACTCACATGAAAAAAAATACACACATATAAGAGCAAGTAATTTCAATCATATACTTCATTTTCATCAATTATGTCTAAACCTTTTCTAATAGGTGAGAATCGATCATGAGCTAGAGATTTTGTAAGTATATTGGCCGATTGATTTTCTATATTTATAAATTCTAGCACAAAATCACCTTTTTGAGTATGGTCTCTAAGGAAGTGATGTCGGATTTTAATATGTTTCGTCCTAGAGTGCAAATAGGATTTTTAGATAAGTTAATATCACTAGTTTTATCACACATGATGGGGGTATGGTCAAAGGATAAGTGATAATCACTAAGAGTTTTTTCATCCATAGAATTTGTGCACAACAACTAGAGGCCGAAATATATTCGGCTTCTAAGGTAGATAAAGCAACGGAGTTTTGTTTTTTGCTAAATCATGATACAAATGAAAAGCCTTGAAAATGACATGTTCCGCTGCTACTTTTACAATCAATTGTGAATTCAGTCCAATCGGCATCCGAATAGCTAAGTAGATCAGTGTAAGTGCCTTTAGGATACTAAAATCCTGAAGTTCTAGTGCCACTTAGATATCGAAAGATTCGTTTTACGACCTAAGATGTGATTCTTTAGGATTCGATTGAAATATAACACATAGACATACACTAAACATGATATCGGGTCTACTTCCGGTTAAGTAAAGAAGGGATCCAATCATACCTCGATATTTTGTTATATCAACGGACGTACCTTGTTCTTCCTTGTCCGATTTATATATGTGCTCATGGGGGTATCCATTGGCTTCAAATCATCCATGTTGAACATTTTGAGCATGTCAAATATGTACTTTTGTTGATGAAAATTCTATCACAAGTTTGCTTAATTTGGAGACCGAAGAAGAATTTAAGTTCTCCCATCTTACTCATCTCAAATTCCATGCTCATGCACTTAAAGAATTCTTACGAATATTAGTGACACCAAATATAATATCATCAACATAAATTTGAACAATGATCATATCATGTTTATGAGTTTTAACAAAAAGAGTGGTGTCCACTTTTCCAATTGAAAAATCGTTTGAAATAAGAAACTTTCTCAATCGTTCGTACCAAACTCTAGGAGCTTGTTTTAGACCATAGAGAGCTTTATAAAATTTGAAAACGTAGTCCGGACTTTTATGATCTTTAAAATGGAGAAGTTGTTCAACAAAACCTTCTTCTTGAATGAAACCATTTAGAAATGTACTTTTGATATCAATTTGATAAAGAGTGTAATTTTTGTGACAAACAAAAGCAATAAGCATGCAAATGGATTCAGTTCGTGAGACTTCGCAAGTGTACGGATCGTGATAAGTAATAAAGTGAATATTTTTAAGTCCGAATATCATCCCACATAGACTATTATCTGCTATAAATTTTTAAACTAACCTAGTTTCAATTTAAATTAAAATAGTAACTAATAATCGAATTAAGTTTTATTTTCTAAGTGAGATTCTAATAAATAAAGTAACGAACTATTTAATAAAATAGCGAACTCAAATTAAAATTGCAAATAAAATTATGTGATTG
Organism: Fraxinus sp. D2006-0159; assembly: GCA_903798375.1. Lineage (NCBI taxonomy): Eukaryota > Viridiplantae > Streptophyta > Magnoliopsida > Lamiales > Oleaceae > Fraxinus > Fraxinus sp. D2006-0159. The sequence goes on along the minus strand of CAIGRQ010223591.1, from coordinate 4,447 downwards.
GATAGTTGGGATTTCTGATTTCATTTAGGTTATTATCATACATTTAATTCCAATTTATTAAACCATTTTTCATACATGCCAACTATCGAATTAACATAATGTAGTTAGTGATCTCTCTCAAGCAACATTAACCATATTCATATGTCCGAATTTACTATATCTCTATGTAAATTCACACACATAAGAACTCATTAATCTATAGCTTATAATTACTCTCGATCTCTTATAATGTCTATGTCAATTATTGCACGAGCCAGAATTATACATTACCTCTCGATCTCAGTATTATCCCTAAATCAATTAATTGTTGCGCAAACAATTAAAGCATTAAACACACAATAATAAATTAACAAGTATTAAAATGACATGAAAATCTTGAAATTAAACATATAATAAAAACTTAAGCTATATCATCAATCCTAACATAAAAATATTTTGTCACTCATAATGTTGAATTTAAACATGCAAAAGTGAAAAGACATCACCAAAAATTGGCGAACCGTGACGCTTCTCATGTGTGCCATCTAATTTCGTTTATTTTCGTGTGTGTAAATAAATTTCAGCCTCACTTTTCTTCCAATAAACTGCCAAGATGTTGCTTTTTGTGTGTATATATATTATATACCTTACAACCAAAATTGCTTCGTGTTTCCTCCACTTATTGTCGGCCACTGCGTGAATATATATAAGATAATTTGTTGCTCATGTTTTCTCATAATCTACCCTTTTTTCTCCTCTAATGACCGCTTCGTCTGTGTGTGTGTGTGTGTGTGTGTAACAATCCTAAAGCTGTCGGCCATTTTCTGCCTCCCTTTTGCATCATGTTCCTATATGTATATATATTTTTCAGCTCAAGAACCTACTTCCTTTCAAGGCCCATTAACTTTTCCACCCCTGTTTTGCAGTTTCCTTTCTTTTTCTTTTATTTTCTTTTCTCTGCCCAGCCCATGTTTTCTCCTCTCTGCTGCGTGTGTGTGTGTGTGTGTGTGTGTGTGTGTGTGTGTGTGTGTGTATAACAATCCTAAAGCTGTCGGCCATTTTCTGCCTCCCTTTTGCATCATGTTCCTATATGTATATATATTTTTCAGCTCAAGAACCTACTTCCTTTCAAGGCCCATTAACTTTGTGTTTCTCCAAATCATCCAATCTTTGGAATTAATGCAATTTAGTCTTTAATTTCTATAGTGTAGAGTTTGATCCTCAAAATTGTAGATTTCATTCAATTTCATCATTCTTTCTTTTCATATTGCTTTGAACGAGTCCATAACTAAAAATAAAAGAAAATTAACCCACGTTAGGTAGAAATTAATAATTTGACGACATAAAACCCAAGTAATATGACACAAATAAGTGTACAAAATGCACTCATCAAATTCTAATCTAGCAACCGGTGTAAAGGTTTCCTCATAATCGATGTCTTCTCCTTAATTGTAATATTGGGCCACTAATTTGGCCTTGTTATGCACATTTATCCCATTTTCATCCCGTTTATTTCTAAAAACCCATTTTGTACTAATTATGGTTTGATTATTTGGTCTAGTAACTAAATCTCAAACATGATTTCTTTCAAATTGATTTAGTCCTTCTTCCATTGCTAGTATCCAAAACTCATTAAACTCGACTTCTTTGAAGTTTTTAGGTTCAATTTGTGAAATGAATGCACAACTACCAAGATGATTTCTAAGACAAGTTATAGTAGTGATACCTTTGGATGGATCGCCTATTATTAATTTCTTGGATGAGATGGAACAAACTTCCATTCCTTTGGTAGCGGGGGATCATCGTGAACCTCAGTTGATTCTTCTTTATTTTCTTGAGCATTTGGCTCCTCAATTGTTCTTCTTTAGGTACTTCCTTCTTTTGATCTTGAGTGTTCATTTGTTTGAATTGAGCTTCCAAACCTACATCATCATCAAGACCTTTCTCGAAACCAAGTGAGTTAGTTTCATCAAATGTGACATGCATGAATTCTTCAACGACTAGATTTCTTTTGTTAAAAAACTCTATAAGCTTTGCTAGTCGATGAATATCCTAGAAAAATACCAATATCGGATTTTGAATCGAGCTTTCCCAAGTTATCCTTTGTATTTAAAATAAAGCATTTGCAACCGAAAACTTTAAAGTAACTAATATTGGGAATTCTATTTTTTTCAAAGCTAGTAGGGAGTTTTCGTTTTCTTGTGACTAACTAAAACTCTATTTACAATGTAAAAAGCGGTATTAATGACTTCGGCCTAAAAGTATTTTGGTAAACTATTCTCGTTAAGCATGGTTCGAGACATTTCTTGTAATGTACGATTCTTCCTTTCTACTACACCATTTTGTTGAAAAGTTCTAGGAGCTGAGAAATTATGTTCATATCCATTTTCGTTGCAAAAATTATCAAAGACAACATTGTCGAACTCTCTACCATGGTCACTTCTAATGGTTGTTCTTCTAATGGTTGTAATGGTATAACTTTTTTTGTTTTAAACTTTCTTACAAAAATGCTTAAAGGATTTTAGAGCTTCTTCTTTTAAATTCAAAAGCATAATGTTTACCGCCCAAGCTAGCGGTCCTAAATGGTCCAAAAAGATCCATGTGGAGAAGTTGCAATAATTTTGTAGTTGAAGAGTATACTTTAGGTTTAAAGGAGCTTTTTATTTTTTGTCAAATTGATAAGCATCACAAATTCTATCTTTCTCGAACTTTAAGTTTGACAATTCTTTGACAAAACAATTTTTAGAAATTTTTGATAGAAGGTACATGCTAACATGAACTAATCTTCTATGCCATAACCAAGTATCTTCTTTCAAGCTCAAAAGACATTTTTCATCATTTTCAAATTGGATATTTATGATATAAACGTCTTTACTACGAATTTTTATAAATATCACCTCTTTTGATGTAGTATTCTTAATAAGGCATTTGGAAGAATCGAAATTAATATGATAGCCTTTATCATATAATTGACTAATACTAAGTAAATTGTGTTTGATGTTATCCACCAAAAGTACTTTTTCAACGGAATGGGAGAGATGATTACCAATATTTCCTATTCCGATGATTTTACCTTTTGCATTATCTCCAAATGTGACTGTCCTCCATCATTCTTTTTGAAATTTGATAGTAGAGTTTTATCTCTGATCATGTGTTTTGAGCATCCGCTATCCAAGAACCATCTGCTTGTTATTTTCTTTGGTACCTCATCATCGATTGCCGTAAAGCACATGTTGATGATTTCTTCTTGTGGTACCTACAATAACAATTCAACTTCTGATGTTTTGTACCCGCACAAGCTTGGGTCCTTGACAGTTAGTTTTAAGAGGTCCTTGAGTCCACTTATTTTCAAAGAATAATTTCTTTTTGGTTAGACAATTGTATGCAATATGTCCATCCTTGTTGCAAAAGTTACAAGTGGTTTTTGAGGAACTAGTAGCTGAAGTTTTGACAAATAAATTTTTAAAAGATTTTTGTTTTAAAAATAGTTTATATCCAATTCCTCGTTTTATCAAAAAAACACATTTTTGATTACCGAGCATTAAATCAAAATTCTTCTTTTCTTGGGTGAATTTTAAAATAATTTTTGTCAAATCTTCTATAGTTTCCTTTAAAGAGCAATTTTACTTGTATAATAAATCAAAATCAATATTTTTATTTTTGGTTTCCAAAATTTTCTCCATTTCACTATTTAATAATTTATGTTTATTTTTAAGAATAGAATAACTAAGGATGAGTTTTTCAAATTCTTCTAAAATTTCATCATAAGAGGAAGATAAATCATTAGATGAGAGTTTTTCAATAGTGTTTACCTCATCATCCATTGTCATGAAGCATATATTGACGATTTCTTCTTGACTTTCATTTTCATCGCGATCATCATCATCATTTTCATCACATGTTGCTTGGAGTGCCTTCTTCTTAAAGATCTTCTTTTTGTTTGGACACTCGGTTCTCTTGTGATCGGGTTTGTCACAATCATTGCAAATGATTTTCTTACCTCTTACTTTGCTCTTTTCTTCCATCTTTTAAATTTTCGATTGTTCCGAAAATCTCTCCAATTTTTGACAAGAGGGACCAAGTCTCAAGCTCTTCATCGCTCATGTTACTATTTGGTGTTCCTTCATCAAGTGCCGCTTTTAGAGTTGCCGCTTTTAGAGCAATTTGGCATTTAGAAGCCTCCTTTGATTCTTCTTTACTTTTCCTTGTCTTCTCCTTGATTTCACCATTGTTAAGTTTGTAGATCATCAAGGTTCCATAGAATTCTTTCAGGGGATATGTAGGCTTCATTCCTCCGAAAGCGACCTAAACATAAAAAAAATTCAAATTCTTTGATCACCATCTTTATTTTTGTTTCTTTAACTTTACACTAGCCAACATGAGTGACTTCAAGTGCATGCCAAATATCATATGCGGATTTACAAGTACTAATGTGATTAAATCCATTTTTATCTAATGCACAATATAG
>CAIGRQ010223574.1:0-17575 GCA_903798375.1 Fraxinus sp. D2006-0159 | reverse complement strand
CAAATACCCTCCAAAAATACTTTTGACAAATTGGACTTTGCACCATTTTGTTGCACCAAATACTATTCAATTTGGTGTCACCAACACTATTCTATTTTGCACCATTTTTTTCAAAATGGTGCAAAGTATGGTGTTCCATTAGAGCACCATTGCACCAAAACTTGGTGCATTTTGGTGCAATGGTATCTCCATTGGAAATGGCCTAAGGAGATGATAAATTTATCAAGAAAAATGTCATAAAAATTAAGGGCTTTTGTTTTTAAGCTAATATGATGTTTTATTGATGTTAAAGACGAAATCGATGAGTTGTGAATCACATCAACCTGAATTAAACTTTTATGCCAGATGTTTTTAACACATGTTGACAAAAAATGATTAGATTACATAGTTGACTATTTTTTAAATAGTTCAATGAACTTCAACCATGTAGATATTATGTCATTCAAGATATTAATGTATGCTGATTGTGTTCAACCTTGTTTGTAACATTTCAGCTAAAGCCTACATCAATGGCACTATAGACAAAATTCAGTGGGATAAAATAAAAGTACGATTCTCTAAAATACTCATAATTAAAACACTAAGGAGGGACAAATACTTTTAGCCTTTAGGTAGTTTGCACCTTGGTCCACATCTCAAGTGCATTTGGAAACTTATAAGTTCTATCTTGATAAGATAATATCAAAAGTTGAATATGAGATATGATTCAATTGGATCAACTTGCCAATTGATAATAACTTTTATTCCTAAGTCGAAAACATAAATTATTTTTCTCTATTCCGTCTGATCAAATATCAATTTTCTCACCCCGAGCATCTTATTCTACTTGTGGATGTCAGTTATAATATAAAATTTTGAGCAAACTAAAAAGAACCATACTAGTTTCTCGAAACGCAAAATCCAAAAACTTTTGAGGCATTAACAAGTACAAAGTGGTGTTTGATGCAAAGCACTAAACTAGGTGGAGCTAGGCCCCTTGTACCAAACCCTAATTCATTATTCTTTATGTTAAGACAAAGATTTATTACTTTTGTACTATATTAAATAAATAATGATGCTGGGTACAAGATTATTCTATTTGTTAGTTACATTTCCACATACATAAGCATATATATATATATATATAGGTGCATTAAATCAGTAACATTGAGTAAACCAATTTTGCTTCTAATTTGTGGTTGGTGACGTCTAATCTTTCTAGCCATTTGTCACTATGACGTAACATATTTTTTTCTTTTTCTTTTTTCTTAACGTCTCTATACAATGTAAATATTTCCATTGGGATCGATGGACAAAATTTTTGATTCGAGATCTAGCATAGATTTTTGATTCGATTGGAGAGTAGATTTTACCAGCACTACATCTTTGATGCAGTCATCGATTCTCCCGAGAGTTTACAATTGCCACGAGCAAACACACGTCCAATACCCTAACCAACCTCGATCAAATTCAATATCACCGGATCGTTTCAAATTTATTTTTATAACAATAATAAATGTCAAATATTTTATAAGACAATGTATTTACTCTAATTATTGTAACATAAAAAAAATATCGATTAAATCTCAAATTTATAAAATTAAAACATAGTTGATATAATAGAAAAATGTTAAAATTAAATTAAATTGCCTTTAATGCATAAAACTCAATTTGGTTTTATCAGTTAATTTTGAAATATCAATTAACCTTCGATCGAAAATAAATTTATAAAATTAAATAGGGTTGCATTTGATTTTTTAATTATAAATAATTGAAGAAGTTAGAAGCAGAATCTGAAAATTTATCATTTTGTTGCTTTTTCAAAATCTATCGTTAGATGAAACAAATTCTTCTATAATTTTATTTTTTTTAGAGTCACAAAAAATCTAAAACAATTTCTGAATACAACTTCTGGAGAATCAACACTTGGCCTCTAAAATCCATCCAAACAGGGCCTTAAATGTGTATGAGCTTAATTTTAGTACTTTACTGATTTAATTATATGGTTTATTTAATTAAGGTCTAATGACCTTTTTTAGGAGTTGAGGGGCCTCAGAGAGCATCTCCAATCCAAATTCCTCAAAATAAAATAATAATAATAATTGTCACGTACATTAAAAAAATAAAAAATAAAAAATAAAAAATAAAAAAATAAAACCATGTTTAAAAAATTTCATCTCCTACCTACCATGTAACGTTCACTCTATCAATCTAATGTAACCGAAAGAGACCCACATTCTCCAACAATCCATTAACAAGTTGACTTGCAAAATTAAATTATATCCCAGTTTGGTAAATCTTTAAATTTAGATTTTAATCTAAATCAAGGTCAAGGATTAATTTTAACCACATATTTCATAAGATCCATAACTTTTCTACACATTTCATCAAATTTTATCAAAATCTACTGAAAATCTTATTTAAATCCCATCAAACGAGCTATATTTTCTTCTACTTTTACCCATGTGAATGTGACCATTTTGAATTTAAGCCCTTGTTTGGTCCCCCATTATTTTCAAAATACATTTTTCTCTTTTATTTTTAATCATACATTTTTCACTAAAATAATATTACATGTAAACAAAAAACCCTTCCTCATTTTTTTAACAACACATTCTCAAAATGCTATTTCCGAAATACATTTTGAATAAAAAATGATGCTCAAACAAGCTTTAAATATTTATTAAACATCAATGATTCAATATCACGTAAATCTCGAAAGTCCTTCAACTTGCATTCACCTATTGATAAAAATGCATTGAAAATACTCTAAAACATTGACGTGATTTCTAATTTTAAAAAACAAATAATAGAATATACATAGTTTATCCAATTCCTCAATCTAAAATCTAAATAGTTAAAATCAACAATTTTTCCATCGAAAAATCAATTCTTCAATGTTCGTTGATGAAAAAAATAACACTTGATTTCTTAAAAATAAGAATACTCTTAGAATCTACCTTGTTCTTCATTGGCTTATATTTCACGGATCATGCTTGGTGTATATAATTTTTGTACACAGGAGTTTCATTTCTCTCACATGCAGTGGGACGTACACATTTTTATGTACACCAAGCATAATTCATATTTCACGCTTCCATGGCATTTGAAAAGACTAGACTAATAATGAATGACTGAAATGGGATTGAACTGGCATGCAACAATGCTCGCTCTCGCTCTCGCTCTCGCTCTCTCCCCCCCATTAATGCGTCATAACCACTCCAGAAAATGATGCATACCCTACCTGTTAGTTCCAAGCACTTTGATGTACTTTCATTCAATCCGAATTTCCCTTGCAACACTAGTGCATCATCAAGGACAAAAAGCATAAACTCAAGTGGGAAACCACAATTTACCCAGCAACTAGTTAATAGACAATTCAAAAAGCAGATGCTGTGTGTAATGTGTAGAATCTCTCAAGTGTCACATCAGTAAAATCCCACCTCCCACATGTCCCTGAGTTTTCAAACAAGGTAGAAGCAACTAATTGAAATAATGAGGTGCCCATGAAAAGAACCGGCAATTGGCATTTCTAGAACTGGCAGATGCTCATTCTGTATTATAGTGCCAATGGAGGAATGAGACAGGTGAATGTACATTTAGAGTGCAAGTGTGCACCAGCTGTATCAACTAACAATAAGAAACCAAAACATTGGTTATAGAAGTAAAACATACAATAATTTAATCAAGAAAGTGTAATTGTTATTCAAATTCTCGGCCAACTACATTACTTGTGAAACGTCATCCTCTTAAACAGTGGTGTCATGAACCGGGAAATACTAGGATTCACTGCAAATGAAAACGATTTCAAATTTCAAATTTTAAAATAAAATTAAAGATATCATGCTAGGTTCACTCTACCGAACGAGTTGGTGACAAGGGGAATAGCCTTCGTGATGAATTGCCAGTGATCATATTGTTACCCTAAACCTGTTGCATTAGATTATTTACTATTTGCAACTGGTTCGACATCAAATAATTTACATGATCATGATTACAAGATAATGATGGTACCACCCATATCGTTGCTTCTTGGATTGATAAGAATTTTGAGTGATTTAAATAAGTTGAGATTTTTTCAGGTCGGACAAAACTCCTCTATCTTCACTGCCCCTCTCATTGTACAGAACCTTCAGATCATTGGGAGAAAATGTAAGTTGCATGATGCCCTAAAAGCCAAAATTATATAAAACTACTCTAAATGGAGGTACCTTACCTTGTCAATGATCCCATATTCAACTGCCTCGCTCGGACTAAAATATTTTGGACGCCTTATGTCTTCTTCAATCTGCTCAGGTGATTTTCCTATATGCTTCGAGTAGAGTTTAACCTTTGCAAATCAAATATGAATGGTCTATAAGCATAGGTTCAACTGTTTGTCAAGGATATACATATTTATCATTTTCCAATGCAACTTCCAATGTGACCGAGTGTGAAGGATGATTGCTCTTTCACACGCATGCAGGCATAAATACAGTTGGTCAAAAGCATACAACAATAAGCACACAAAAAAGTGACATTATTTTCCAGTTTCTGCAACAAGAAAACACGGATCTAAGCAGGGGGAAACAAAGACCCAAATGATTATTCGGTTACCAACTCAGCCTTCACATTTTTAACTTCTTTTCTCATAAGTTCAACATCTGATGCTTGACCCTGAAATCTAGCAATTGGCTGCAAATTACACGGGCAATGGATATTAGTTTAAAAATAACACAAAGCAAGAAAACAAAATCATATTTTTGCAATACAAGGTTCATAAGTGTGCCTTGGAGGATGGGGATTGATTAGAACCAAAGGCAGATTATCAATTCTCAAGAACTTAACATCAGAGAAAAACATGTAGTATAGCTAAAAAGAACCTGCTTAATCATGATTGTTGATGATGGCAAGGCAGAACGGTTGCCTTTCGCACCAGCAGCCAAAAGCAAGGCTGCTTCTCCCCAAGCATTTCCAACACACAGCGTGAAAATAGGTGGCTTGACATACCTTCATGCCCAGTTATTCATTAGATTACAATGAATACAAGAAAATGAATTTACACACTTGACACTCCAATAGTTATGAAGCATATGGTCAACATCTCCAAATTACGTTTATTCCTTCATCATATATCTTCTAGAGTTCAAGATAGCAAATGTCATTTCCAAAAATTAAATGATTTTAATTGGAGATGAGATATTAACGACTTCATTGAAGGAAAGGGGAAAAAAATTACATCACAAATCTGTTAAATGCCCATGAATGTATAATCTAGTAAGCATGCTAGCTTTGCTCAATCTACACTAACAAGTAGAACTTGGTAACTCATAGCAAGTAGAAGACACAATCTTCCCTCTTTGCACTATTTCAGAATTATAGTAAATGCACATAACTTTCTGCTTCCACAGAACTGATTCGCCGATTTTGATTTAATCTTATGGTTGGACCACATTTTCAAGATGCTACACAAAGATCAATCTTGCAGCGGCTCTTTTATGCCTTCGAAAAAAATGAGGTACAAGTATGGCAATAAGATTTATAACCTCATAACATCATAAATTGCAAAAGCTTCTGTCTCGTAGCCCAACTTCTCCCCACCCTGCAAAATCGTGAAAATTAAATAGAATGATGAATCAGTCATCCTGAAGTACGTTGGTCATTTCATTTTACAGAAGCTTCACATTAAAAGCTTACAAGAACAATTATTCGTAAAATTTGAGACTACATGTTTCCTAGTGCAATGCACAGTAAAGGGGAAATGCCTTTACAAGCCAATTACGACTGCATTTTCTGAACTCAATATAAAATGAAAAAATAGAATGTACTTTTAACGACAAATCAGTCCAAGGCACCGCCATCTAAATTATGTCTGCATCAATAACATGTACAATTTACAGATGATGTCTCAATGCAGATATTAAAAGGGCTTAGATTAGCCCAAACACAAACTCTACTGAATCTTCCACAAAATCCAAGTTCGGGGTAATAACTTCAAGTGCATACCAATAATGGATTGGATTTTGATGAAACAATTTGCTACTTTGGCTATGGGTTAAGGAACAGGATTCCTTCCACACACACCCCAACCCTAGAAGAAGGGTTAGGAAACCAACTAAAGGAAACATATCAAGCAGAAAACATATTATACATAATCAATACTTAGTTAACAAGGAAAATTATTAAATAGAACATAGATTTACAGAAAAATGAAACCCACCAGCCCATTTGCCACTACTAAACTGAAAGTAGCAAGTAAAATTGACCATATTTATACATCCATGCTTATAGTTCTTTCTATTCAAAAAGGAAAATGAATTCTGAGGCTGTATATCGTCAGTTTTACAATCATCACGTGGGAATTGAAGCACAGGTGTAGCTGGTTATCAGTTCAAGAACGTAAGGTGCCCCTCAAGTATAATGTTAATCTTAATTACAAATACTTATTCTGAAAATTTTGAATTCTTTCTTAAACTGCAGAAGTTTTAAGCAATGATAAATTGGTAAACTCAACAATATTTTGTACCCTTTTCCACAAAATTAGAAGCACCATTCGTAGAATAGTCAGATAAGCATAATTAGGTCTAACCTTGGTTGTACCAGTGGAATTTATGTAAAGATAAATTGGCTTTTCATCGTCTTCATACTGAAGGTAAAGAAACTCAGCAAGTATCAGTTCAGTGACAGATGGCACCAGAGACATGCCCAAGTAGACAATACGATTCTTATACAAGTAAGATGCCAAATCTGGAGGAGGTTGCTCCCAGGCACTTCCTCTTGAGAAAGGGATGACCTGTTAATAGAATTGTACCCAACCAAAATTCGAGATGCTAATGAGAATACTAGAAGCATAATTCATTATAAGTGTGTGGGATATACTATTTATGGACTTGAATAACAGTCAAGAAAATCACCAAAACAAATAGAGGACACAAACAACTACTAGAAGCATAGACGCATCAATAATGATTAAAATGATTTGTGGGGAAGTTGGAGAAGAAAATTAAAAATAATGATTTAAACAATGTTTAATACGCTTATCTATAATTTTATTTTCCCCATAAGGAGATGAATTGAGTTTAATGATTTTATTTTACTGAGGGAAAAAAAACAGAGATGCTACCGTTTATTGAGTGCAATGAAGTTAAACAAGTTACCCCAAAAATTGGACACAAACAGCAACTAGAAGCGTCAACACATAGAGAATTCGTATCTTACCCAGATGGCATGTCGTCATATTGAAAAATTAAACAAATGCACTTGACATGGGCTAGTTGTTTGAGAAGTAAGTTCTATACATCTTAGAATGCAGATGAAAAATAAGATGATGGAAAGAGAGAAAATAATTTGCAATAATTTTACCATACAAGCAAAATAAATAGATTGTAATGCATAAAAAAGTTTGATCAAAATAAAAAGAGCAATGCAACTAGTTTTCCTGATCTTTGTGGATGAAGAATATCTATTAATTTGTAAATTCACAAGATAAAATCTCTAGTGAAGAATTTACAAATTCTTTGAAAGAACCAATTCCCCATCATTAAAAGCCAAAATTTCGATTTAATTATTAAGGGTCCGTTTGAGCCACATTTTTTCTTTCGTTCATTAGATTGAGACAAATAAGTTTAGGGCCCGTTTGAGCCACATTTTTTCTTCATTATAATGAAAAATATGACCGTTATCCATCAAATCTACATTAAAATTCAAACTTTCTATCTCTTGTGTGGGGCCCATAACGGCTATATTTTTCATTCTCATTCTCATTATAATGTGGCTCAAACGGGCTCTAAGAATTCTCAGTGCACAAAAGGATAAGCCCAGCTCTATCACAAAGGAGTTCCATCATTTCTTAAGCTAAATAAGATACGGAGCTATGATACACCAACACAGAAACGCGTGTCCGACATGAAACGTGTCAGAAAAGCCAACACTTGATTTTTCTAAAAAGGTATTGACACGAAAAGTCGTCGACACATCGATTAAATTCTTTAAAAAAAATTCATTTATAAAGTATAAATTTAATTTTATACATATTATTAATCTTTCTTTTTGAAATATTTAAATTATATGTACATATTTGTTATTAAATAATAAATTTTAATTAAAAAATGTATAATATTTCTGATAAAAAAAATGACTAATCCGGACATGTATTCGACATGTTTCGAACACGTACAAGAATACGCTGCATTAGTTGGAAAGGAGGGATCATTTCCTATAAATTGGTATGGATAAGTATGTTGTAATTACATAGCAAGCTGATGCAACTCCTTTATTCTCCAACTTCCAAATAAGTGTTGTGAGAATCAAGTGTACACATGGAATAGAGGGAAAAATTATGTTTCTTCTTGCAATTTATCTATGAGAACCAACATATATTCTCTACTTTTAATACAAACATACATCATTGTTTCAATATATAATTTCCGATAAAAGCTCTAGACTAGGGGATTCCTTCAAATTGCCTAAGTGAATTCTAAAGTTTTGGTAATTTTAAATACTTGAGTTCTAGTTTCTAGTTTCAGTTCGTTAACAACATTTTTTCTTCTATTTTGAAGAAATCGTGTTCTTGTAAACTTGGTTAATATCGTAACTTGGGTAAGTGGACACCAATGTGATACATTTTCATCTGGTGCCTGGAGTAACGATTGCTTAACATTCTCCATAAATGTAAACGGAGGGAATGGAGAATGGAAGCCCGGTAAAAGCCTCCAAAAGCAGACAGCCCTTTACTTTCATAAATGATTAATTAATTTTCTCCTCAGCATGTGAAAAAAACTGATGCCTCTAAATTAAGATTTTAACAATCTTTGTTACGTGTTTGATCAGTCCATTAACTTTGCCAAGTCCAACATTTTCTTTCCCCAAATACAGTGTCGGCACATGAAAAACGTTTACCATTTGCTCAAGATTTGTGAGAACAAAATCTGGAGGTACTCAAGTACCATGGTTTTGCCGTCCTGCAATCTAAGCCTACTTAAGGCACCATCACTACATGGCATACAAAGTCCATTTTATGTTGGTCAGGTCTAAGTCTAAATTAATGTCCTTCACAAGAGGAATGACTTTAATTAAGGATAAAACTCTTTGAAATCATTCATAAGCAGTGACAGTGAGGAATGCTTTCAAAGACTAAAACCAAGCTGTCGGACAGGTCATCAGAATTTTTCATTTAGAGGCCTGTGAGAAAGTGATACTTGAAAATTTTGGAGGCCTATGAATTAGGACAACCAGAGTTGCTCAGAAAGAAACACATAGTTGGTCAAAATGATTATGTGGTTAAAGATGGATTCTCATTTGGAGGTGTGCCAGAAGATGGGATATTGTATGTGTAGGCACTAGCTGGATTTGGATGGTAAAAATACTTTCCTTCAGTTAGATACTGGGTAGAACTAAGACTATACTAGTTTTAAAAGGCTTAATCAAGTACCAGTAAGTTTTGTCTTTGTGAGGCGAGGTGTACTCCTCAACGTACTTTGGGGCATAAGCCTAGACACAAACCAAAAAAATATTCAAAATAATAAAAGAAATGCTCATAATTAACCATAAACCATTTTTAAGAAATTCATAATGAAACTGTGATAAACCACCAATTAAATTCACATACTCCAGGCGCCAAAAAAAAATGACAGCAAGGCACAATAGTAGCTTCCAGAATTAGCTGAGTCACTTATATTCTGTTAAGAGTTGTTTTCCAGTTTGTTAGGGGTCATTAGGGGCCTATAAATAAAATATGGAAGAGGGTAGGAAGAGATGAAAGAGAATTAGTAGAGTACTAAGAATCAGCCCTGCACGCTGAATTCCATTTTTATGTTACTTGTTATTTTCATTCAGTGATCATATTATAGAAAATTCCCACAAAAATCATCTTCTTCAGTATTTCTTTTATATTTCCTTGCAGTAAACTCAGCAGATCCTATCAAATTGGTATCAGAGACCTAGATCCAACCTTTCAATTATGACACTCAATGACAGAGTCGGAACACTGGAACAACAAGTTGCAAACAATCACGCTTCTCTACAATCCGATTTGGAAGCTCTGAGAACAGAATTGAGGGAGAAGTTTGATATACTGATACGTGCTTGGGAGACACAGGAGAAGGATAGAAAGGAGAAAAGGGGGATACCTGCGAAATCATCAGAGATGACACCCGAAGTGGAGGAGGCACAGGTAAGTGCTGGGGAAAGTGGCAGTAGTGGAATTGACAATGGGTGGAGGTCCGATGCACGCATCCGGCTGCTCGACATGCCGGTGTTTGACGGTAGCGATCCAGACGGATGGATCTTCCGTGTGGAACGCTATTTCAGCATTAATCGAATGACGGAGGAGGAAAAATGGGAGGCAGCTGCAATATGCTTGGATGGAGATGCACTAGCATGGTACCAATGGCAGAAGCGTCGACGACCCATGAAGAATTGGGAGGATTTGAAACTCCATTTGCTTCGCCGATTTCGCCCCTCGCAGGAAAGGTCGCTTTGTGCCCAGTTCTTAGCTCTCCGCCTGACAACGACCGTGAAGGAGTACCGCCGGCAGTTTGAGAAGCTGGCTTCGCCATTACAAAATGTCTCGGAGGAGGTACTGGAATGCAATTTCATTAATGGGCTCACTCCAGACATTAGGGCTGAGGTCCTGTTGTTGAATCCCATGGGTTTGGACCGCATAATGGAGGTGGCCCAGCGGGTAGAGTAGAGGAATCTGATGTTACAACCAAGCCCAAATGCTCCCGGCCCACCACGATTTAAAAGCCCAACAGGAGGGTTTAATCCCAGTAGCCCCAATGCAACCCAATCAAATACAGTCTTCCAAAAAACAACGGTGTCAGTGAGCTTCTCGCCAAACCGCCCCTTTCCTCCACAGAAACCCATCGTCCCTTTCAAACGCCTAACATATGCGGAGCTTCAGGCAAAGAGGGAAAAGGGTTTATGCTTCAAATGTGATGAGAGGTTTACAATTGGCCACAAATGTAAGAATCGAGCTCTTCAGGTGATGGTGGTTCGAGAAAATGAGGAAGACGAAGGCAGGGAAGAGGCGTTTTACTACAAGCCTGCCTGCAATGGTCCAAACGATGGGTGCGAACATCCGGAGAGTAACGGCGACTTCGGGGCTGCAGTGGGGTCAGCCGTGGAGTTGTCCATTAATTCCGTCGTTTGTCTCACTGCGCCGGACACTATGAAAATAAAAGGGGTAATAGGGCCGAGGGAGGTAATTGTTCTGATTGACTGTGGTGCCTCTCACAATTTCATTTCGGTGGACGTAGTGCGGCAATTGGGTCTTCCCCTGTCTGGGACTACTGGATATGGAGTAATCATGGGGACGGGGTTAACCGTAAAAGGGGAAGGAATCTGCAAGGGGGTGAGATTACAGCTGCAGAATGTGGTGGTGGAGGATGATTTTTTGCCCTTGGAGTTGGGGAGTTCAGATGTCATTCTAGGCATGCAGTGGTTGCGGAAGCTAGGTGAAATGCAAGTCAATTGGCAAAACCTCACCATGACATTCACAGTGTCCGGCATGAAAGTCACACTCAGGGGAGACTCTAGTTTGAACAAGACCATGGTGTCTATGAAAGCAATGTTAAAGGCCCTCAAGGCGCAGGGTGAGGGAGCTTTATTGGAGTTAAGTAGTATCATGGTGCAGACCATGACGATGGAACAGGAACCTCCAAGAATCATCTCAGAAGTGTTAGAAAAGTTTGCTGCTGTTTTCGAGATGCCGAACAGTCTTCCCCCTTCACGGAGCCATGATCACGCCATTACCTTGCAGCCTGGTACCGCCCCTGTCAGTGTGAGGCCTTATCGTTACCCCCATTTCCAGAAGAATGAGATTGAGAGGCTAGTCCGAGAAATGTTAGCAGGAGGATTTATTCAGCAAAGTATCAGTCGTGTTGTTGGTGAAGAAGAAGGATGGGAGCTGGAGGTTTTGTGTCGATTACCGAGCCCTAAATAAAGTCACAGTACCCGACAAATTTCCGATTCCTGTAATCGATGAGTTACTGGATGAGCTCAATGAGGCTACCGTTTTCTCAAAATTAGACTTGAAGTCCGGTTACCATCAAATTAGAGTGCGGCCTGAGGATGTACCCAAGACTGCCTTCCGAACGCATGAGGGACATTATGAGTTCCTTGTTATGCCATTCGGCTTGACGAATGCGCCAGCAACATTCCAATCACTCATGAACCATGTTTTTCGAAACTACCTCCGGAAGTTCGTCTTAGTATTTTTCGACGACATCTTGGTGTACAGGCGAACGATAGATGAACACAGGGATCATTTGGATATGGTGTTGAAATTGCTGTTAGATAACCAACTGCTTGCTAATAGGAAGAAGTGCCTGTTCGGACAGAGGAAATTGGACTACCTGGGGCACATTATTTCTGCATCAGGGGTGGCGGCTGATGAATCTAAGATATCGGCTATGCGGGATTGGCCCAAACCCAAATCCATTAAGGAGTTGCGAGGGTTCTTGGGTCTGACTGGGTATTATATGCGGTTCGTTAAATCATATGGGAGCATCGCATGGCCTTTAACACAGCAATTAAAGAAAGACAGCTTCGGGTGGAATGCTGAGGCAGAAGAAGCCTTCACTACATTGAAGAAGGCCATGATCACAGTTCCGGTGTTGGGGTTGCCCGATTTCACACAGTCTTTCATTGTTGAAACTGATGCTTCAGGTAGTGGGTTGGGAGCAGTTCTCATGCAGAACCACCGGCCAATTGCATTCTTCAGTCAGGGTCTTCCGCCGAGGGCTAAGGGCAAGTCGATTTATGAACGGGAGCTCATGGCCATTGTTTTCGCAATACAAAAATGGAGACATTATTTATTGGGTCGAAGGTTTGTGGTACGTACTGATCAACGCAGCCTTAAATTTTTACTGGAGCAGAGAGAGGTAAATCAGGAATATCAGCGATGGCTGACCAAGTTATTGGGGTTCGACTTCGACATCGAGTATAAGGCAAGACTAGAAAACAAAGCAGCTGATGCACTATCGCGTGTGGATGCAACGACATCATTATTGGCCCTAAGTGTTCCAAGTTCTATGCAACTAAGTGAGATACAAAAGGCAGTAACTGAAGATGCCGAATTGGGGGGAATATACACTTCACTGCTCGGTGGTCAATCAGTCGTTCCCGGGTACTCCCTTCTTCGGGGTCACCTACTTTACAACAACAGACTCGTCCTGCCCAAAGATTCGCCATGGGTGCATATGGCTTTGCATGAAGGCCACGATAGTAAGGTCGGGGGCCATGGGGGCTTTCTTAAGACCTATCGGCGGGTGGCTGAAACTTTCTTCTGGAAGGGTATGCGGAGAGATATCAGAACTTATGTGTCGGCCTGCACCACTTGTCAACAGCACAAATATTCTACCCTTGCTCCGGCCGGACTGCTCCAGCCCTTACCAATTCCCGACAAGGTTTGGGAGGATATTTCTATGGATTTTGTGGAAGGGCTGCCTAGATCGGAGGGGTTTGATTCTATATTAATCGTAGTCGACCGTTTAAGTAAGTACGCACATTTTATTGGGCTGAAACATCCTTTTTCAGCCCCTTCTGTTGCTGCCATCTTTACAAAGGAAGTGGTCCGACTCCATGGGCTGCCACGCTCTATTGTGTCCGACAGAGATAAGGTGTTTGTAAGCCAATTTTGGAGTGAGATCTTCAGGCTGCAGGGAACCATGTTGAAGCACAGCTCAGCCTACCACCCGCAGACAGACGGGCAAACTGAAGTAGTAAACAGAGGGGTCGAGACTTATCTCAGATGCTTTGCCTCTGTCAAACCAAAGCAGTGGTACCAATTTTTACATTGGGCAGAATACTCTTATAATACATCCTACCATGTTTCAGCTCAGCTCACTCCTTTTCGCATATTGTATGGGCGCGACCCTCCCCCATTGCTGCGGTTCGAGCGGGGGTCCACAGCCATCTCATCTCTGGAACAACAGATGCTGGAAAGGGATAAGCTTTTGGATGAATTAAAGGTGCATTTGCACAAGGCACAACAACAGATGAAGTTGGCTGCAGACAAACACAGACGGGAGGTTGTGTTTGCAGTGGGAGATTGGGTATACTTGAAAATGAGACCCTACAGGAGGAAATCTTTGGTTACCCGTTCAAATGAGAAGCTAGCTCCAAGGTATTATGGTCCGTTTGAGGTAACAGCAAGGGTTGGGAAAATGGCCTATCGCTTAGCTCTGCCAGACACCACTCGTGTCCATCCAGTGTTCCATGTTTCGCAGTTACGAAAGGCAGTGGGAAGTGCTCAGATGGTTTCTCCATTACCCCTTCAGCTCGGTGAAGATTGGGAATTACTCGTAGAGCCAGAAGTGGTCTTGGGTTTCAGGCGTCAAGGGACAACTGAGGACATGGAAGTCTTGATTCAGTGGAAGGGATTGTCTCCTATGGAAGCTACTTGGGAACCCTTTACATTGATCAATCAGCAGTTTCCGAATCTGCACCTTGAGGACAAGGTGACTGCATTGGGGGGAGTATTTGATAAACCACCAATTAAATTCACATACTCCAGGCGCCAAAAAAAAAATGACAGCAAGGCACAATAGTAGCTTCCAGAATTAGCTGAGTTACTTATATTCTGTTAAGAGTTGTTTTCCAGTTTGTTAGGGGCCTATAAATAAAATATGGAAGAGGGTAGGAAGAGATGAAAGAGAATTAGTAGAGTACTGAGAATTAGCCCTGCATGCTGAATTCCATTTTTATGTTACTTGTTATTTTCATTCGGTGATCATATTATAGAAAATTCCCACAAAAATCATCTTCTTCAGTATTTCTTTTATATTTCCTTGCAGTAAACTCAGCAGATCCTATCAAACTGTTAACAAAATAAAAGTCTAACTTACAAACATACATAAATGAATAACTAAGTAGCAAATAACAAGTTTTTAAATTAGTAATCACGAAACAAAATCAAAATATACTAATAGAAGTAAAAACAACATAGAGATCTCTTATAACATTACAGCAAAAAGGATCTTTAAGGAAATCCATCAAATCATCACTATCAATTTCTTCGCATTCTTTATCATCATCTTTCCACTAACAATCATGTATTATCCTTCCCTTCCCCTTCCATGTAAACATGAAAATAATAAAATAGCCCGTTAAACATTCTAGAATATCATTAAATAACTCAACAAATCAAAGGCCAATAACAAAAAAGTCCATAAAACTCGACATATGGGAGGGTGTCCACCTCGAGGCGTAAGAGTCACAAATGGCCCTCAAGAAATAAGCTCAGAGGCATTTTATGGAAGCCTCACATGAGGCGGGATTCAAGGCGTAAGCCTTAAATAGCCTTTTTATTAATGATTCTATAAGAGTGAGAAAATTGATTCAAGATCCTCGCCAATCTTGAAATGAATGAACCTCGTTTCTAGCCAAGCATTGCATCCGGACATAACTTCAATCTTTTATGACTTAAAAGCTACCATCCAAGCCATCTAATATATTGAAACAAAGCCAAGATCTCTCCCTTAACCCAACCATAACAAGGTGGGAAATTCCTCCAAGGATAACTAACCCAAAAATGTAGAACTACCATCCAGTATGAAGAATCGTCACAGTTAGCCGCATCCATTTTCTTTTGTTGGCTTCTTGGAAGGTTCTTTTTCCCTTTTCCATTTGGTCTGTTTGGTCTTAGGGATCGATCTAGATGCCCAGAAGAAGATGTAAAGTACGGTCTAATCAGTCATAGCTTCCAAACATGTCCTAGTAGGGAGGGCATGCTATAAAGAGCTCTTTATTATCCATAAGAAAAGAGAGAAGGCTTGGTAGGAGTACAGTATTGGTCATAGCGTACCAAGCCAGTACGGTACCAATGCTTTCTTTAAGTATAACATCAATTTTGAACCCGTGCGCTTAAAGCCAACCCTGATACCTCTGCTTCCTCCAATCGAGGGAATGAGCCCCACTTAAGACTACCCAGCAAGATATTTTACATATTGAACCAAGCGACGACAGGATATCAACAAGTTATATTATGACGGAGCAGCTAAGGATTAGCGAATTGAGAGTTTTGCTGGATTAATTAATTGCTAATGCAACCAACATTTCACCTGAGCATAGGTATTGAGGGATGAATAGCACCTACTAATATCCTAAACATCACTAATTTTGAAGTTGAGCAAGATTTTCAGTCAGCTATATCACTTTTGCATGGGAAATGTTATCACTCATCGTCATTCTGCACTGATCATGACTATGGAATACTCAAGCAGAAATTTGGAGTCATAATCGAGCCATACTGTGAAGGGAAAACATGCAACTGATAGAAAATGAAGGTTGCAAGAAGGCTGCCTAAAAGACACGGCATATACTATTCCAACAAAAGTTGCCAACAAAAGCTTGAATGTGCATGTATCAAATTAGCTGCAAATATCTAAAGCCAATATTTTATACCTTCATTTGATACAAACTCGCCAGTCCAAGGTTTAGACCAATCGCAGTTCATCAACAACACTATTAAATCAAAACCCATACCTAGTTAAGCAAAAAACCCAATCTTTTTTTTTTCAGCTCTAATTGACGTCTTCACATATGGTATGTACAAAAATCTCCACTATTACCATATACCAAACAAAATTAAAAATGAAAAAAGCATAATCCTCAAACTCAACTGATAACAAAAACCCATGTATAAAAAACACTTGTAAGCGGGAGAAAGAGTACCATGGTGACGACACCGCGTTTGGCGCGAGAGGCGGAGGAATAAGGATTGAGGGAGATGGGTCGGATTTTATGACCCGAAAAGTCCCCCGATACGCTGCCACCCACAAAAGGAGAAAGAAAGCTGGTGGATAAAAAGGCTCCTACAGAAGAAGGAGCAGATAGAATCGGGTTCGGGTTCGGACATGGGGATGCCAACTTAATTCGGGTCGTTGGAAGGAAGTGAGAAGCCATTGATGCTACTAACAAAGAGTAATAGCTCAGAGAAGGGAAGACTGGCTTCAGCCTTCGGTGGAGGTTTTTGGATTAGAGAAGGGATGGCAAAGGCGTGAGCCGGCTAATTTCGCGCCCTCATTACCCGTGTAAGGGCGGAACGGCTCTTGTCCGGTCTACTAGTCATTTACCTTTTTTTATTTAAATTTTCGATAATTTATTTTATTGTCTCGACAATAATATATTTTTTATTTTTAAAAATTAAATTAGTCAAATATATTTGGTAAACTAAGACTTTATTATTTGTCATATTTCTTAAATAATCTTAATTGTCGTCTTCTATTAAAACTAATGAAATTTCTTAAAAAATTTTATTTAAAGTATTGAATTTAAAAAAAAAAAAAATTAACGGGAGGGGATGCTTGTTATCCGTACACGTCCCATACCCAACTCGAATATCCGATTAGGCTAGTAATTCCTCACCCTTTCAGGGCGAGAATCCACGAATATCGAGTTTGACGAATTTTTTTTTTTTGTCATCCCTAGATTAGAGGGGGTTTGACATGGAAATAAGAACGGGTCACGTAGTTTTCATCTCGTCACAGACTATGAATTTGGTCCCTGATGTACAACCACGTGACAGCTGTGTAACAAGTAAACTTGAACCCACACTCATGGGCGGAGCCCAGTGTGACCCAGGGTGGGCAGGCCCACCCTGAACTTTGTCCTT
>CAIGRQ010223563.1:0-12818 GCA_903798375.1 Fraxinus sp. D2006-0159 | reverse complement strand
TCGGGCTTGTCTCTTGGATCATATTAGAGAGAGAGAGAGAGAGAGAGAGAGAGAGAGAGAGAGAGAGCACATTTTCATTTTTTTATTTTCGAAAACAATTTTTCAAAATGACAAAAAAAACACATTTTCAACAATTTCAAAATGGACACTCAAAACACAATATCCAAAAAAAATTTAAAACTAAAAACTCAAATACGAAGAGAAGAGCCCCTAAGTTTTTGTTGGGTAAATGTACAAATCAAATTATAGAAAGGAATAATAATGGATCACAAAAAGGATAATTGGGGGATCTCTTGGGTTTTTTGGGAATCCTCAGCTGCCTTCCAATTCTTGGTCTGCCTTGGTGAATATCTCTCTAGTCTCTTCCCAACCTTCATGTATCAATTGTTGACTTCCCATTTTATAGGATCGTTCGAAATCCTATGAGAATCAAATGCTTGTAAGCTGAAGTTCCTAGAATTGACAAGCAGAATACATAATTTATTTCATGTAGAAATACATAGTGACACTCGTGTATTTTATAAGAACTTTGCGCAATATTTTATTTGATTTGACGTTTGCAGAATGCCTTGTGACCCCTGCCAATCGGTAGCTTCACGGTCACGGCCCCTCTACACAGTACACATCACTATAAAATGGATTTTTTAGATGGAAGATGTCCATGGAGACTCACCCAAGTGCAAAACTGAAACATTATGGACAAAAATACCAAGAAAAAATGATTAGCGGAACCAAGTGCTACAATATAAAAAGGGGGAGGACGTAATTTTCCCTTTAGAGAAACATGGTATTAGGCTATTAGCAATCAACTTACCACAATAATGAAAAAGGAGGCAGCAAATATTCGACTCATACTAACATAAATTATAATTGGGCAAGTCTACACAAATCTAACTCAAACAAACCTCCATAGCAAACAACAAAAGTCACTAATAGCAAAAGAGGTTTTGTATAATACCCCTTACACTTTCATTTTGACACAACGTCCAGTTCCCATAGACCCTTTAACTAAAATCCTCCTAGAGGGAGTAAAGCTGAGGGGAGCTAAAAGGGTTTTTCATAAGATGGGAAATGAAAAGTATTAATCCCATATGAAATTCGTGAACAAGTGATTGTCTGATAATGAACAAATTAATTATTTTTAATTAGAACCTGTTTATACTTTTTGAAATTTGTAATTTAACGTTTTATTTTTCTTTCTTCTTTTCTTTTTGTTTAGTTAAGCGGGGGCAAGGGTGGTGGGATGAATTCGTTATTTTATAATGGCTTGTGAAGAAAATGAATGAAAACATTGTATTTCGCAAGGTTTGGGTGATTTTAGAGGGTATTGCATCAAAATGAAAGGTTAGAAGGTATTTCACAAAACAGGTAAATGTTAGGGGGTATTACGCCAATTATCCGATAGCAAAATTAACATCATTCAATTCAAACTATCAAAAGTGACCTTTCATACCAGCACTCATTAGTTATGGGTTGCAAAATGATAACACCATTCAACTCAAACTAGTAAAAACCATAACATTCATTCATAAGTAGCATAGCACCACAAGCTTCGAAAACAAAATTACTTCTCACCAAGCTTCATTATAAGTGGTATAACACCTCTCCTCTTTTTAGTCATTAACATATCCAGTAAATTTAAAATATAAATGAGTAACCGATCAAAGAACAGAGACTCCCGCTCAGGGTATGATATGATAGTTCATTTTCCAGTTTCAAATCATGGTCATACTCGAGTCTCCAATAAAAATATTTTTCACTTCAAAAACAATTAAAGCACCAAAATATAAAGCAAACTCATAAAGTAGAGGATTGAAGACTGTCCACTGATGCACTCAATTCACAGTTCTGCTAAATTGACACCTCGGCTGCAAATTTCATTCATTACACTGATAGCGGAGATCATCCTGGTCAGACCCATGAAGAAATTTCAAGCCATCATAGACCATTTGAACACTTTACTTCATCAAGTCCAAGATGCTTTTTTAGTTTTGTAATATTATTTTAATTCCTTTCAACACAAAGAACTTTGCAATTTCAATTTGGAACATTAGAAGATTTTCTATTCCTTTGCTTGGAGAATCTAGTTTCTGACTTATAAATCTTCAAAACCATCTAAGAACAATTTTAGATAGGGTCTCAAAGTTAACAACCTTTCACACTGCACAGTATTCTTTGACCATATAGGTCCATCAAACACATTTGGGGAATTGCTTTGATCTCCTAAAAATTAAAAGGTCCATGATCCTTAAAAGAGCCCTTTGGCTTTGTTTTCCCTCTAAATTGGAATCTCTATTACTGAGACACACCATAATAATATCTTTGAACTAATTATCTGCTGATTCCAAGTGTTATCAATAACATATCTAATCCATTTCTACCAAAATTGGCACCTCAGCTAGGTTGTTCATTCAGTCACACAAGTAGCTCAACGCATGATCTCCCAATTAACATAAGATAAATGATATACAATAAATTATCACTCTGTTATATAAACCATATCATCAAAAATTTACAATTCATGTATTCCTGAAGACAACCATTCATCTAAACTTATGCAACAATATATGCATTCTTTGAACCTTAGCCTATCTGTTCAATTTTGGTATTCAATCAGTGTCGCAGTGCCCAACGAAATGATAATATCTTCCACTGAGTGGTGAAAAATATCAAATCCTACAAATAAGCGAGAAACTCGCAAGAAAAGAACAATAACAATAGCAAAAACTGGATAAGATTCAGAGAATTATATCATATAGAACTTAGGGTCCGTTGGCAAGGCTTAGCTTCTGTTGCTTCCTCATGAGAAAGCTACATTAGGCCATCTTCCTCTAAAAGATCTTCTAACGAGACAAAGCACCTTCTGAAAATTATCCGTTCAAAAGCAACTTCTTAAAAAAAAAAAAAATAAATAAAATAAAAAATCTTTTGGCTTTTCAAATGCCCAGAGGCCCTTATTATCAATTTCCCAAGAAGAGAGTTTATTATTTACAGAAAAGAAGCCAAATTACAATTCATATGCCTACTTAACAATAAGCTAATACACAAACAGAGTTCCAATTTAAATAGAGAGAGAAACAAGAACAGAAACAGGAAAAACTCCTAAACATGAGAATAGGAAACAAAGTGAAGAAGGTTTTAGCATACCATAGCAAATCAATCCAAGCTAGAATTATAACTACCAGCATCACCGGAAGAACTCGAGGAAGGTGCTCTAAGGCCTGCCAGAACAATTCTTTTCTTCCTCTCCTCCTCGTAATCGGGGTCATCAGTTAGCAACTCAAACCTACACACGGGACAAGTATTTCGCGACCCCAACCAGGGGACTATGCAGTCGCCGTGATATCCATGTCCACATGGCAATTTCCTCGCCATTTCACCCACATTCACTGAATCTTTACATATAGCACACACCAATTCTTCCTCTTTCTTTTCAATCAACATGTTTTCTAATCCTTCAACCGTTGCCTTTGAAGCTGGCGGTGCCCCTGGCCTTCCTCCATTGTCACTTTCAGCTAAATTATGCAGCAATGATTCGTATCCTGCAGCATCTACATAATCACCCGGGTTTCCAAAAAAAGTATCTGATTCTGGAACCTGTAATCGCAACTCGATTGAGTTGTCCTCCAGCCCCATTAAAATCTCGGCCCAATCAAGAATCCTGTTACGCCTGCTCGCAACTCGAGCAGCATAGTCCCTTAGCCGAAGCCTCAGAACATCACGCCGCCTTCTCCGCATCTCCTCTTCTTCATCTTCACTCCGATTCTCGTTCTCCCCATTCACCTCTCCATTCTCACCATCAGATTGATCCTGATTGTCATTATCATTCTCCACCTCATGATTCTCATCATCGCGGACTTCCACTGAATGCTCGTCTTCATCATCAACCCATCCATCTAACTCGATCCGTAAATAATCATCATCCGACGGATCTGAGTGATCGGAGGGAGACGGAGGAGGAGCATCCACCTCACGCGCCGCCTCGGCTATGAGGCGGAGAACCTGAATAAACTGATTACCAAAACTAGGGTCATCAATAGGATCTGAACTGGCTCGTGATGGCGCATCACCAGGAGACGGAACTGTAGTAGCAGAAATTGATTCAACAAATCCACTTTTGCACTCATAACATATAACATCAGGAAGATCAGCTAGGGTTTCGATCGACACCCGCTTGTCACAGTGGTAGCACCAGTACTGTAAGATATCCGGGTCGGACCCTGATGATGCTGGGGTTTGGGTAGAGGGTTGGTCCGATGGGGTTTCCGCCATTACACAGATCTTCTTTTTCCTTTTTTAATTTTTTCGCTCGAATTGGAAAGAGCCAGAATTTGTTTTGGTAAGCGGATAGTTTAAAGATCAGGATGGAGTGATAGTGAAATTGGAAACAATTAGATCCGTTGGATCAGAAACATATTTTCTCCAGTACTTTTCGGTCCATTTACACAATATCTGCCGTAAAAGCGCACTTATACATACTGTAACCAAAAAATAAACAGTTGATAATGTACAAACCGGAGGATAAGAAACAAAAGAGAGTAATTCCAAGTGAATATTCTGTTTTCGTTTGTATTTATTACCCATCATTTTTTGTGACATGCTTGCTTGACTCGAGTTAGTCGAGAGCTATAAATTGTTTTTCAAAATATTAAAGGCCGTTCGGTAGAGATTAAAATATGATTAAAATTGAAAAATTAATCGTTATTGTTGACTTTTATTAGACGAGTGAGATCCAATAACGATCATATTTTCAATTTTAATCTCTACCGAACAAAGTCTAAATTTATTAAGGAGTTTGCAACTTGAATATATATTGTTAACTACTTGGACTACGATGCTTTACACTTTTCTTTGTAATGCCAAATACTAGAGTTAAACACAAACATCATTTATTTACTTACAATGATGAAAACAGAATTGGATCTCTAATTACAAAAACAAAATAATAATAATAATAAAAACCCTAGATACTTCTCTTTTATCTTTTGACCTGCAACAGAGTTACAAGTATTCTTTAATAATACAAACAACAAATGCAATTTCTATGCATTAAGCGGCTGAGGAAACCGGAACCGGACCTGAGAAGCCGGCGATTTGACGGCGACGCCGTGCCAGCAGATACCGCCGCGGCACAGTTCGTGGTGATCGTGATCGCGTGTAAAGGCATACGATGTTGCCTTACGGGATAAGTCCCAAGTTAGACTTGCAATTAAGATCACAACCACCGCCGCGGTCGACAGAATCAGGACGTACCACCCGCTGAAGCTCCGTCCTGAAACCAGCCCGTAAGCCTTCATCGCCGCTATCGCCACCAGGTAGATGGTGGTTAGATTTCCCACCACAGCATCGGAAATCGTCATGATTCTTTGGCTATAATTCTAGGGGGCTTTTGTGACTGCGACTCTGTGGAAATTTGGAAGTCTTGGTGGGTGGAAGTCGACTCAAAAATCTAGAAAGATAGGATGGGGAATTTAATGCTTGTTACTTGTTAGTTGTTTGTGGAGGGTGAGGTGGGGGATTTGGGAGTTAAATGTTTCATTTGGCTACCGAACTTTGCACCATATTATAACTTACTCACTTTAGTCACTTAACTCGATCAATTATCCCATTAGTCATTGAACTTTGCTCCATCATTGTCTATTACTCACCGAATGGATGTAGTTAAAAATGATGCTTACGTGGAGGACGAAAGACCTTCATGGCATGTTAATTCCGTCCTACCTAGGACGGATGTGGGAGGCAGCCCGATCCAGTTCTCAACCTACTGAATTTTTTTAGGTGGAAAAAAAATTTTATGTTAAAAAAAAATTCATGTGTAATTTTATATTTTTATGGATTAGCCTGACTTGTAATCCGGTCGTGGATTAGTTCATGTGTCCTACTATAAATTCATTCGCCAATTCAATGCAATATCGTTATTTTCCAAAGAAGACATTCACCAAACACGGCCTTACCAAAATCAATAGAAATGCTTTGCAAAGAAGAAGCTTGAAATTCAGAATAATGAAACCTAGAGCATCTTTCCCAGAACATTCTCAGGCCTTTCCTTGAAGACCCACATAGACATATTTTCCATGTCATGCTGAACCAAGAAAACATCAAGAGGAGATCACATTTATCAAATCCAGAAATTCCATTGCTGTCATGAACTATCTTTGCCTTTGATTTCCCATTCAATACGGGCTTAAAGTAAAAGCTAAAGAAGAACCAAGCGCCCTAGATGGATTTTCGAAATGGATTTGGGGTTTTATGATATGGGGCATGTTTTTGGTTTTTGCCCAATTCTTGTAGCAATTTTTAGAAGAGAAATGAAATGAATTGGGGGTTAGGGCTTTGGAAATGATAAGGCGTGTTTGGAATTGTTTGAAAATGATAAGGCGTGTTTTCGCTGAAGTAGAGAATCCACTTAGGCATTTAATTATCCGCGTTGATTTTTCCTTTGTCCACCTATATGGATGCATTGACGAAATTCATTCGGTGAGTAAATTAGTGCAACGATGCAAAGTTCAGTGGCTAATGGGACAATTGATGAAGTTTGGTGTGTAAGTTGTGACATGGTACAAAGTTCGGTAACAAATGAAACATTTAACTCGGGATTTGGTGCTTCTTTTAAAGAGCATGTTTGGCTAAGCTTAGAAAGTTTAATTATAAGTATTTAAGTTTTAAAATAAAATTTATCCAATGTTTAGTATTTGGAATGGCCAATTAATACGTCATTCCTTGTCTCAGAGTCTCTAGTTATTTAACTTAGAATTATGTTAGTTGTGCATTCATGAATGACATTATGGATGATATTTTATGATGTGAAAAAAGTTGTGACATTGATTTGAATAAATGTTGTTAAAGTTAATGGGCCAAAATGTTGTCGAGTCAAACAATATGATCTATGATATCAAACTTAATGTACCTGTGCCAAAATTGTTTAACTCAAGCCTTTCCTCACCAAACAGGGAGCCAGGGATGGGGGGACCCAATTTTACAAATTAGCCATTGTTCTTTTCATTTTAATATAATTTATTTTATTTCAAACTTTTGTTCAACATGAGAAACCCCTTTCTACATTGATTCTATAAGTTGAAAATTCAATTTTATTCGATATAGGATATTGTCACCACTTTTCCTAAAAGTTACAATTAATGGCATAAATGCAATCCAACCTATGTTACCCATAATCATGTCTGGGAATCCATCCCAAGTCCACTCCCTCGGCTCCATATGTTGTGAACACGTCTTGCATTGTCCACCCACTCTACAAAAATACTCCAACATCGACTTGAAACATGTAACCTCTATCTCAGATACTAAAGCTATGGTTCATGGCACGAATACAATCTACATCAACGAAATCAATCTACATCAAAGCTATGGTTCGTGGCACGAATACAATCTACATCAACGAAATCAAGGTCGAGAATCACCCCAAGTCCACACATTGGTCCACCTCCATTCTAAGCACTATCCTGCATTAAATAGCAATAGGAGTTTTTTCAAATGTTGCTAGTAGAAATTTAAAAATCAAGGTCAATTTTGAAGAGCACAAACAACGTTTTGAAGAATCGATTTGCTTTGTCACACTTAAATTTTGTGGTTTCTTTTTTAAATTAATAAAGCATGAAGCACAATTATTACATAGGACTCACAATTTCTTTTAAATCATAATAGCAATGAGCCCCAATACTTACAAACACACCCAAAACATCGTACTCAACTTATCAACACATCCAAAGCATTCCATTAATTGCAATTTAAGTAGCATCTAAAGAAAGACTTTCGATCTACGTGACATTAATGTCAAATGAATAAATCATTTAATTTATATTTATGTCCCTTGGATTTTTCTATGATTCAAATTTTATCTCTAATATATATTTAATAGGGGAGACAAATAATAAATTAGGGAAAATATGAGAGAGAAAGAGAGAAAAAATATTAAATTACGATGATTCACTCCCTCTATAAGAACATCTTATTTAGATGATCATTTGACAATATTTACCTTTTTTATGCCACATCAACTAGACATAGTCCTAAACACATTATATTTATAAATGAACTTTTGTAGACATTATTTATTTTAGTTTATGTGAAAACTTTTGGGTAATTGATGCAAAACGTTCCTACTTATGACGGATTTTGTGGAAAACGTCCATACGTTTGATTTTTTGGCGCAGAACGTCTTTACCTTTGCATTTTCTTGCTAACGTCATTTTCACCAATTTTTAACGTAAAATGACTATTATACCCTCCTATATAAATAAATAAAAAAGAAAAGAAAAGAAAAATGAATAAATTGCAATTTTACTCCTAATCTTTTTTAAAAATGCAAATGAGTCCAAAATTTATAAAAATATAAAAAAAAAAAACTTTCTTCTCCTCCAATTCTCTTCTCTTGATTAGCTGTGGAACACGAATGGGGTTCAAAAAAAATAAAAAATTAGGAAAGGGTTCATTGTTTTCCATCCACAATCCCGTCTACCCGATTCCAAAAAAAAAGGAAACGGTTCATTATTCAAGGACGCCTTAAAATCCCCCTTCCCGCATGACACCTGCTACAGCAATACCAATAGCAAAAATAATAAAAAGTTCAAAGCAATTGACTTGTAGAAGCTCATTCAAGACTCCCCCTAAGAATTTGATACCAAAAATTCTCCTGCTCCACTTCCGAGTATATTATATTTTATTCTTTTATTGGGTTTGCGATTTTGAAGTTTACTGGGGATGAATTATTGATTTTTTGGATTTTTAGGGCCTTTAACGTCTGCCCAACTGTCTAATTTGAGCTTGGGAGTAAAGGAATCGGGCATACCTCTATTTTTTCTTATTCGAGGTCAAGAATCGTCGGCAATCATGGAGGCAAAGCAGCTGGTCAACTGGTCTAGGGCTCGAATCGAACAGCTGCTGTCCTGCGGAACTTCACAGACTCAGGGACGGAGGTGGTGCGAGACCTGAGTCGGAGGAGGCGAAGGGAGGTGGAGAAGACTGAATTGAAATGGAAGCTGAAGGCTGGAGCTGTGAGAATGAAGGTTTCAATCAAGACCGACCTAACGATCCTTGGTGCCTTCCGTTTACAAACCCCAATCGCCTTTTCTGTGATTGAGATTAAATCGACTTTCTGTGATTGAAATTAAATTGATTTTCTGTTATTGAGAATTCAAAGATGGTGGAGATAATGAGTCAGAGTTGGAGGGGGTGAACTTTCTGGAGGCTTGATGCCGAAGGTGGAGGTCAATTTTGGGGTGGTTTAGCGGCTGGAGGTGGAGGGGAATTTTCAGGTGGCATGGACATTGGCGGCGGTGGAAGATGTGGAGGAGAGAGATTTTTTTGTTAATTTTAATATTTTTATAAATTTTGGACACATTTGCATTTTTTTAAAAAAATTAGGCGTAAGATTGCAATTTATTTTTTATTTTTCTTTTCTTTTCTTTTTTATTTATTTATATAAGAGGGTATAATAGTCATTTTACGTTAAAAATGGGTGAAAATGACATTTTGCACAAGAAAATGCAAATGTAAGGACGTTCTGCACTAAAAAATCAAACGTAGGGACGTTTTCCACAAAACCCGTCATAGGTAGGGATGTTTTGCGCCAATTACCCAAAACTTTTTTAGTACTATTCACGTTAGCATTAGAGATGTTACATATAGGGATGACAAAAAAACTCGGTAGTTTGGGCTCGGCTAGAAAAAAGCTCGAGCCGGGGATCGGGCCGGCTCGTGGCCCGAGGGACCTCCCACATAAAAAAAATAAAAATAAATAAATAAATGAAAAAAAATTAGAAATAGCTGCCTGCAAAGGCAGCGCCCATTTGGGTTCAGGACTTTTGTCCAGGCCTACTAAAGAGTACGACGATAATGTTAACTCTGAATTGTAGGTTGATGATCTTAGAGTTAGGGCTCACTTTTTTACGTTGCGCAAAGTGCTTGAAATGTTGCCTTGCGTAGTAGTAGGGGCACTCGTGAAGCGGCAGCGTCGATTTTAGTCACAGTATAAGCATAACCACCATCAAGAATTTTGTTTTGTTGAGTTTATGTTTGTGAAACATTCAGAACAACGCTAATTTGTGTTTTTCGTGTTACTGTAAATTTGTGATTCTCTTGCATTTGTGTCGTACTCTCATTACAAGAATTTCTGAATAACATAGAAATGGAATTTCCAATTTTTAAGAGATCCCAAGTGAATGGATTATACCTTAATATTCATCTATGGATGCTGCATCACATAAAAGACAATAATCATACTTGCACTCCTTGAATCTTTCAATAAACTTAGTAATGAATGGGATATACGATATAGGGAAGAAAAAGCATTCTTAGAAGTGGGCAAAGGTACAAAGTTTGACATTGTCGTCTAATCACACTTTACGCTTTACATCAAAATACGCAAAACTTCTGGCTCTAGCTGTTTGCTTTTTTGGACAACTTAACGTTGTTAGTTGTCACGTGTGGCACATGGACATATAAATAGTTAGACCTTTGATCAATTTATGAATTTGATTTGCATGTAAAGGAGCTGCACGGATACTAGTTTTCGGTCTATTTTTTCGATTTCAAGCATAAGCACCTTTTTTACTTAGCATAGCAAAGTGCATTGAAGCTTTACGATAAACAGATGATTTGGCTAATCACGTCTTGAATCACAACCACCGCATATTAAAACACGTATTCAAATATTGCAGCCGTCCAATAATAAACAAAAACGCCACTTGCGTAGTAGATATATTATTGGGAAAAACTATTTGTACACAAATTTTTACCTAAGGATTTACTTAATTGCCAAATGGCGGCAATAGGGGGTGTCTGGGCCCACAGCCCCCCAAATAGGGGGCCGCCATTCGGCAATTAGGTAAACCCTAAGGTAAAAGGTTAGGTACTTGAAGCATGACCCTATATTATTTATACTAATAAAAATTTTGATTCTTTGGGGATAGAAAGGAAAGTAGATTTTGTATATTGACAACGTGAAAGAGGATCTATGTTTGATTTTTGTTCTAAATGCATCCCCAAAAGTTTGCAATGATTTAGGGCTTTGGTTAATAAATTGTTAGTTTAATTGACCAAGAATGTGGTTGTTGAACTAAATGTCAAAAAATATTGACACTTGTATCATACAAAAAGTTACCATTTCCATGTCATTCAAGGTGGAGAATGTGATTCGTCATTTCTTGGTGTTCTTCTTTCTTCCTCGAATCTTAGCATAGTAAAATTTGGTAGTCGTCTGTCTAATTATTTAATACAGTATTGAAGCATACAATGTTTTGAGTTTCAGTTTTTCATTGCTCTTTTTTTTTTTAATAAATAAAACATGATTTCAATTGTATTTGGTGAAAATTATGTATACTACACCAACAACCAAAGCTCTTCTTCTCAATAAAATTTGAGTGTTAATTTTGTTAATTGTCACATTCAAGTCGTCGTTAGATTTACCGAAAGATGTGAAGTCACTGTGCCCCTGTTGTTTGATATAGATTAAAATCAGATTTTTAGTAGATTTTTATAAAAATCAATGAAATATGTGGTTGGAAAGTTGTAGATCATATAAATTATGTGGTTGAAAGTGATTGTTGATTTGTAATTTTAGTTAGATTTTATCTAGATCAAACGGGGTATATCTTTTTATATATTTTACCGAGAATGCTTGTTGAATTTTCTCAATTTACTAAATCATTAATAATAAGTATAACACGGGGTTCGTTTGGTGCATGTCTAGTTTAACTTTTCTTTTCTCTTTCTAATATTATCTAGTCGTCCATGTTAAATATAATATACATTAGTTTGTAAGCACAACATTGAAAAAGATTTGTTCCACATTATTTTTTTTATTTTCATTCTTCTACTCATTTTTAACCACACATTCTTCAATAAGAATATTTTTCATCACATCAATAATTTTTTCTTCTTTTTTAATCACATATTTCTCATCACATCACGTCAAAAAAATGCATTCTCTCATTTTAATGCGCACCAAACACACTAGACATGTTATAACTTGTTCAATAATGCCCAATTTAACATGCTGAACATACTACGACGGTGCTAGAAAGTCTCGGATTTTCGAATATCCATACACAATATTCAAAAACTCGAAAGAAAAAATACATGTTATGCCCTTTAATTAAAAGAAAAAAAGAAATTAACTTAGGTTTCTATACAAATGTCCAAGAAAATTGTGCTTTACAGTCTGTATTGCAATGGCCAAATTTATAGTGTTTGTGAATTATATGCAAAGAAAAAGGAGTGTGAAAAAGACTACCAAAAGAGTAAAATGCAAGGCAAAATTTAATTTGGTTGTTGAAGAATCTTCGGTGACGAAATTTGGCAGCCATGAAGGGAGGCTGTTGTCTTGTGAGTCGGAACCTGAACCGTCGACTATCACCGTTGGTGGTTCATTGGTCGTTCCGATAGTGATTTCCGGCGAGGAAGAGTTTCTTGAAGATTTTTTACTGCATGCGAAAAAGTAGTAAGAAAATACATCATCTAATGTACCATAGCAAGATAAATAGAAAGGCTCACTATGTTCTTTAAGTAGCTAATTTTTCAAAATTATTCTTTTTTTTTTTTTTATCGGTAAAATAGAATTGTATTAATCAAAAACACCAAATACAAATACTCCAGACATACCCGAGTGTAGGGGCGGACCCACTTGGGGTCATGTGGGGTCAAATGACCCCACAATTTTTATTTTTTATTTTTGTTCTTTTTTTTACCTAACACTTACCACTTACTCAAGAGCAATCAAATCCACAACTCACAAGCTCAAGTCCAATTACACTCTACATCAACCCATTAATCCATAATTCATTGATTGACTCAACCCAACT
>CAIGRQ010223561.1:0-11076 GCA_903798375.1 Fraxinus sp. D2006-0159 | reverse complement strand
AGGTTTTGTTTGGGATTAGAGTTATGTTTTAATATATTACCTGATTTTTGAATAAACAAATTTTGCACTCTTTAAATCCCTGATTTTTTATAATTTTCCAATTCTGTTCCCGTAGAAGCCCATTAAACTAAAGCCCAAAAAATGAAAAATTTCATCCTTTTAAGACCCAAAACGTAGTCCATATGTTATCTTAGCCGAACAAATGAACAGAAATGCAAACACCAGAATAAACCCTAACCCAAATTTCGACCACACACCAGCCCAAATCAGTTTAGTACCAAACTCTAGATCGCCGATCGCCGCCTTCTGCAGCCAGCCAGCCACCACGATCGCCGCCTTCTGCAGCCAACCACCACCACGATCGCTGCAGTAAACACTACCGCCACCAAGCACCTGAGAACCACCACAGCAAAAAACAGTGAATGCCGCCAATCAACAACTGCGAACGCCGCCACATCTACCTCCCCCATCAATAGCCGGAAAAACCATAGAAACATCACCCTCCTACCGTGTGGATTCACAGCTACCAAAGTCGGGAAATTACCACTGCAAACAACACCAATTACCGGACAGCCACCAAACGCCTCTAAATATCGACGGTAATACGAGTTTGTTTAGCTTAAAGTACGAGTTTGGCGTATATGATGTTTAGCAGACAAAATCTAAATTTTCACTTTATTGAAATAGGTCATAATTTGAAATAAAAATAAAAATTGAGCTTCTCATTATTTACTACTCTAATGCACAGCTGTTTATTGCTTAGGTTAGTTTTGATTAAAACTTGAACAGTATCACCACACCCCGGAGAAAATATGTTCAATAACTATCTTCTCCCAAGAAAAAGTTCTCTAAATCTAATCTAGCTGAAGTTTAAACCACTGGCACAATCTTTATGTTAAGTATTGCAAGAACGAGTGATGAGTCTATCTTAGGCACACCCCACATAAAGTTCTATCGTAGGCTGAAATATTAGGCACTCTCTACATAGAGGTCTTAAAAACTCCCGAGCTTGTCTCTTACCTGCTTCCACTTGCTTACCAATCGGGGAGCCCATGGAGACAACGATGAGGTTGATGACCTCTTTGGTGATGGATAACATGATAGAACATGGTCTCTCTAACATCTTTCCCACCCATCCACACACTAGGAACAAGATTGAGGACGATCCTCGTGTCACTAGGAAAGTCAAACTAGAGTCACCAACCTTTTATGGTCTCTTTGAACTTGGGGTGTTTCTGTAAAGTACTTTGATTGGTATGGCATGCACGACCCCCCAGTGTGCCCATTTCAGGCCCTATCGTTGAAGGAGACAAAACAAAATTAAGACCCATTTGTTAGATCACTTCCTCAACCAATTACATGTTTGATCCACATTCTAAAAATATAGTCTTTGAATATTCATTTTTAACATTACAATTTTTAATAAAATAATATTACACGTAAATTTAAAATTTTTCATTTACCAATATTACACGTAAATTTAAAATTTTTCATTTACCACGTATTTTTTCATTCCATACTGTTTAAAATAAGAACAGGCTAAGAGTTTAATCGATGAACGAAAGGGCCAGAAGAAGAGTTATTGTTTCTTCTGCCTCAAATTGCCGCTTGAAGCTGGAAGGGGATTTTGGAGGAAAAAGGATCTCGATTGGAATTCCCCCGCCAACAACTAGGTATACTCTTTCAATATTCCTAACTTGTTTTCCTTGAGTGCATTGATGATTCGAAAGCTAAAATCGGTCGACTATTTACCTTCAGTTTCGACACCCATTTTCACGAACAAAAAACTTCAATCAAACTCCAAAAATTACTCATCCTCGTCTCTCCAGACAATAACGGAATCTAATCAAACCAAAAATTTCATATCAAACCCGCTTTACAATTTTCTTCCCGAAACCCAAAATCCGAACAACCTAGTCAATCTTATCTGTTCATCTCTCAAGCAAAAAAACAATGCCCATCTGGTCCTTTTCCAAGAGCAAGGACTATTTCATCAGTTCACGATCCATGAAATGTCCAGGGTTTTGCTTAGATGCCAAGCTGACTCATCCACTGCTCTCGCGTTTTTCAACTGGGTAAAGAACGACCTTGATCAAAAACCAAGCACTCAAAACTACTGTATCATTATTCATATCTTAGCATGGTCTAAGAATTTTAAGCAAGCAATGGGAGTGTTGTTGGAATTGTTAGAGTTGAAAAGAAATATGAATTCTTCAGAAAGATTGACGGTGTTTAAGATCTTGCTTAATTGTA
Source organism: Fraxinus sp. D2006-0159 (assembly GCA_903798375.1). Classification (NCBI taxonomy): domain Eukaryota; kingdom Viridiplantae; phylum Streptophyta; class Magnoliopsida; order Lamiales; family Oleaceae; genus Fraxinus; species Fraxinus sp. D2006-0159. The sequence continues at coordinate 8,823 of CAIGRQ010223561.1, read as the reverse complement.
CTGATGAGTGTAATTGGGACCCTGTTGTATTTGACATGCTTATCAAGGCTTATCTCAAAAAGGGTATGGTTCGAGAAAGTTATCGAGCTTTTAGAAAAATGGTGAAGCTAGGATTTGTTCCAAGCACTATTACGATTAACTGTTTGTTGAATGGGATTTCGAGGATGAATTGTGGTGAAAAGTGCTGGGAAATTTATGAGGAAATGGTAAGAATCGGGGCTCATCCCAACTCATGTACCTTTAACATATTGACTCATGTTTTGTGCAAGGAGGGAGATGTGAATAAGGTGAATGAGTTTTTGGAGAGAATGGAGGAACAAGGATTTGATCCCAACGTTGTGACCTATAATATGCTTATTGATAGCTATTGCAAGAAAGGGAGATTGAAGGATGCTGTTTATATGTATAATATCATGTATTTAAGGGGTGTGATGCCAGATTTGATCACACACACAACCTTGATAAATGGCCTTTGCAAGGGAGGAAATGCAAGAGAGGCTCATCGGTTATTACATCAAATGATTCATAAAGGGCTGAAGCCGGACGTTTTCGCATACAATACTCTTATATGTGGGTACTGTGAGGAGGGAATGATGCAGGAGGCAAGGTCTTTGGTGCTTGACATGATTGACCGTGGGGTTACCCCCGATAGTTTCACTTGTTGGATACTTGTAAAAGGATATCAGAGTCAGGATAGGTTGATTTCTGCAATGAATTTGGTGGTGGAGCTCTTGCGGTTAAGTGTTTCCATTTCTAGATACATATTTGATTATTTGATCTTTGCTTTGTGCAAGGAGAATCGACCATTTGCTGCAAAATCCCTTTTGGAAAGAATGTCTCGAGATGGCTATGAGCCTAATGCGGACATCTACAATGAGTTGATTGATTCTCTTTGCAAAAGTAGTAGTTTCGTGGAGGAGGCACAAAAATTGAAAGTTCAGATGGTAGCTAAGGATATGAAGCCTAATTTATGTGCATATAGAGCTATTATTAGAAGTTTGTGCGGATTAAGCAGAAGCAAGGAGGCTGAATCCTTGATGCGAGAAATGGTTGAATCTGGCTTCCAACCTGATATTGAAATTTGCAGAGCTTTGATGAATGGGCACTGCAAGGAGAGAAATTTCCATGATGCGGAATCAACGTTGGCCTTCCTTTCCAAGGAATTTCAGATCTTTGATGCAGAATGTTACAATGCACTTGTTAGGTTGCTCTCTGAGGAAGCTGGCACTTCTGCGTTGATGGAATTTCAAGATAGGATGATGAAAGTAGGTTTTGCTCCAAATAGTTTGACATGCAAGTATGTAATTAATGGAATGTGGAAAGCTAAAGGAGTGCAAAAACGTGAAATTCTGTTGGGGAATTTCAAGATAGGATGATGAAAGTAGGTTTTGCTCCAAATAGTTTGACATGCAAGTATGTAATTAATGGAATGTGGAAAGCTAAAGGAGTGCAAAAACGTGAAATTCTGTTGGGGAATTTCAAGATAGGATGATGAAAGTAGGTTTTGNGGAATTTCAAGATAGGATGATGAAAGTAGGTTTTGCTCCAAATAGTTTGACATGCAAGTATGTAATTAATGGAATGTGGAAAGCTAAAGGAGTGCAAAAACGTGAAATTCTGTTGGCTTGCTAGTGTATGCTCTTTCACTTCATTTTGAATTTGCTAAAAGTTTGTAGAATTTCAGTTAGTAGATAATTCAACAGCTACAGATCATTTATATGTATCAACAGAAGTGAAATGTGAACTTGAAAGTTGTATTGCAAATCTCAGCTTCTATAGTATATATAGAATTTGTTTCACAAAATTTCAAGAACTGAAGCTCAAAGTTCTCTTCAGGTGAATACCATCAGTTTTTTAATCGCCTGGAATGTAACAATAAAGCTCTGAAGACGAGCCAAATTTTTAAATTTGGAAGCTGATCGTGCTCTATAAAGTGGAGAATTTTTTATTTTTTATTTTTGTATTTTAGGAATTTGGAACTCAATACTCTTGCAACTGTTTAATTGACACTTGTATTACTAGTTCATGTTTGATCTCAATTAAGTAGTTAAGTCTTAACTATGTCAATTAAATAGGAACATGAAGTATCGAATACTGCATACTTCGAGAATTTTAAATATACCTGTTACCTAGAGCTCGACGTGTTTTTACTATGTAATTGGTACTTGACATGGTATGACATATGCTTGATATATCTGCACTAGAGAGCCCAAATCAAAGCTTATAATTGTATGGCTCCTTAGCTTTTGGAATAAATTCAACTAAATTGAGATATCTGCACTAGAGGGTTTTACAGGTTAGCCCAAATCAAAGCTTATAGTTGTATGGCTCCTTAACTTTTGGAATAAACTCAATTAAATTCCACTTTTCCTAGTGTTGTGTCCTGGTTCATCGATCCCATCTCCTTTTCCTCATTTCGTGTATCTTCCAACTTGACATCTCAGGGTTAGTTATCGATTCTGGAGCACCTATGGAGGTCAATTGGTCAAATTTTGTACGGATTTGGTTCCTCTAGCTTTGGATTTCGGTCATTGCTTAGGACATCCAACAATTTATTAGGAAAGAAAAAACTCACTAAGTTGGGATCACCGATAATATTAATATAATATAATAGAAAAAACAATTTTTTTGGTATACTTTTCAGGTCCAGTCGCTATCATGGGCTTTACACAATCTATCGGATTAGAGATATCCATTCAACATGACATAGGTAATCGAGCCTTCCAACTTCTGTCATAGTACATTGGATTTCAACACTTTAGATATATGCTACACTCCAAAAATTAAATTGACTTTGAAGTTCTCAACAGTAGTAGAAGTTTCATTTGTCGACCTTGATTTTGACCGGTGATGTAACGAATAGATTTCGACTCCACTCACATCTATGTATCGATGGTAGAAGCGCGTTGCCTTCTCGACAGTGAGGAAGGCGATCGTAAACACTTGACAATCATTTTAGCCAACTTGTATTATGTATTTGGTGCGTGGGATAGATGAAAGACGTGAGTCACAAGAGTGTATGGACACCGGGGATATATAGAAAACAAGAGAGCAATAATAATATTGATAGTGTAAAATTGTATTATCTTCAAATGACACTATAGTACAAGATGTGGAAAAATTATCGTTGGATAAAAAGGTAGGTGACCTCATCTTAACAATCAATATGCCTTCTCTAAGGCGTCACTCCATTAGTTATAGATTTAAAAGTACTTGATGACTATAAAAAGTAGTCACCCTATCGTTTATGTCTGATATCTGAAAAGTAAATTGACAAATTAAGTGTGAGACAACTGCTGTAGAGATGTTACATCAATCTATCATTAAGGAGATCTTGTACGAAAAATCCCTTGAAAGAGGTGAAACAATAAGACGTCATTCGGAGGCTAATCATCTTGAATTTACTCTGCAACAGATTACGACACCTTGTCTAGACCATGAAAGATCAACATTTATATGGTAAATTAGGAAAGGTGGTGCAATACTTCGACTACCTCTGTTATATGGCCTCAGTTGGGCCAGGTAGAAAAGTAACACGAAGTTCGGGTCTAATTGTGCTTGCTAATTGGCCGTCACATGATTGATACTTGAAGTCTCGTTGGATGAGGTGTAACATCATTTTCGATTTCAAAATTATTATTATTTGTCATTGTCAAAACTTGCTCAAGATTCACAATGTAGTTCATCCATCAATCCATTCATTACATTTTTCATTTTTTTTTTAATTTTTTACTATTCTTATTTTTCTAAAGGAAAAGAAAAAAGAAATATCCATAACATTTTATCCACGCATAAACCCATTGGACTAAAGCCCAAAAATTGAAAATTTCATATCTTTAGCCTAACAAAAGAAAAGAACACACGGCATAATAATCCCTAATCCACAATTTGGTACTCTAAATCGACATCGTCTGCAAACAGTAACCACAACGATCGCAACCACAAACACCACCCTCTAATGTGGTTATAGCCACAACTTCTGAGTCAACATCGATCTTCTTCACCACCAATCTGCTAACCTTCTGTGGTCTGGCTACCTCTGACTATTGTAACATCGTGCATCTATGAGTGACTTTGCATCTGAGATGGGTAATTGCACCCTGGCTTGTTTGGTGGGAATGTGTTTGAGGTAATACGAGTTTGTTTAGTTAAAAGTAAGTGTTTGGTATATATGTAGGTAAACAATCGAAATCCAAGTTTTGCTTTATTGAAATAGGTCATGATTTGAAAAGACAAACAATCTTGAGTTTCTTCTTATTTACTTGTATGAACAATTTTAATTAAAAAAAACACACAGATGTTTATTGCTTTTGTTAATTTTTGACTAGTAAATATGTTCAATAACTATTCTTCTCCCAAGAAAAAGTTGTCTAATCTAATTTAGCTGAAGTTTAAACCATTACCACTATCTTTTATGTACCTTGGTATCACAATAATAGAATGACGAGTCTTGGGCTAAAATGCTTGGTACTCACAAAATAGAGGTCATAAAAACTTCAGCGCTTGTTCAACCCATTGACATCGCCTTGCTTACCAATCAAGAGTCCATGGAGATGACATTGAGGTCGAACTCTTTGGTGATCGATACCACAATAGAACGTGTCTTCTCTTACATCATTCCCACCATGGAAGATATAGAAGCTAGTAGTAGACCAGCGATCTGTATGATCACTAGCCCAATCAGCATCATAATATGCTCGCAATTCTAATAACAAAGTAGATGAAAGTAAAAGACTTTGAAATTGAATGCGAAGAATGGCATCCCAATGAACTGTGGTAGGCGAGGTAACAAACTGACTAACTATATGAACAACAAGTGCAATAATTGGATAAGTATGGTCAGATAAATCAAGCTATCAGCAACAGTACGATATAAACTATGATATGATAATTAAGGACCATCAGAAGAAGAACACCAAGCATTAAGCTCAATGGGCGAATCAACGGTCTTATTATCAGTAAGACAAACACACCCAAATATATCAACTATGCACTTTGGTTGAGAAAGAAGATAACCTTTTTGAGAAAATGAAACTTCAATACCTAAAGAGTAAACCCAAATCTTTCATTGCAAAAAAAGAGCATTTAGTGCTGCAATCCCATCAAGATCATCACCAGTAATAATCATGTCATCAACATATAAAGAGAGCAAAACATGACCAGTGGATGTACATTTGTGATGATGACTATGACGAAAACCAAGTGAAGTAATCATAGTAGAAAACTTTTCAAACCAAGATCGAGGTGCCTATTTGAGATTGTAGAGAGCTTTCGAAGTTTTCAACCTTTACCGAGTTGATTATAAACGCCAGAGGAGGGAACCATATAAACTTCTTCCTGAAGATCAACATTCAACAAGGTATTTTTAACATCTGAGATATATTCCATCAACGAATAGAGGCATTGTAATAAAGGTGCGAACAATAGTCATTTTTGCAACATGTGCAAAAGTCTCATCATAATCTATACCATATTCTTGAGAATATCCTTTGGCAACTAATCGGGACTTATATCTTTCAATAGATCCATCTGACTTTGTTTATTTTATAGACCTAACGAGAACCAATTGCTCATTTCCCTGGTGGTAAAGATATCAAATCCCAGGCGTGTGTTTAATGTAGAGCATTAAGCTCCTCGAACATAGCCTCCTGCCAAAGGTGGTCACAAATCGTTTCTCTAAACGATAAACAAAAGCTACATAGAAAACGAAATAATTAAAGGAACAAGACTACAAGAGTAAGCAAAATTTGGTAATTGAGTGGAATTACAATTACTTATAGGGTAACGATGAGAAGAAGTTGCGGTCTCAAAAGATGATTGGACAACCATATGAGGAGAGGAAACAATTGATATATTAGGAGCCAAAGTACCGGTATTCGCAAAACTATTAATGGAACCCTGCAAGAATCACGATTTGAAGTGGGAATAGGTATGTGGAACAAGAGGTGTGACAATTCCAATTTCAAAAGGGAATGGATCGATGCAAATAAGATCGGACTAAGTCATGTTATGATATCCAGGTGGAATAGAAAATAAAGGTATATGTCTAAGGAACATAACATGACGAGAGACGCGAAATTTTTGACTTACTGGATCAAAATAATGATATCCCTTTTGCCCTGCACCATAACCCAGAAAGATACATATTACGGATCTAGAGGATAATTTACTACGCTCGACGTGAGGTCAAAGGACAAAACAAGTAGAGCCAAAGACATGTAAGAAAGAATAGTCAAGAGCATATATATATACAACTTCTCAACAAGAGACAAACCTGACTTATGTGAGGTTGGAATCCTATTAATCAAATGAGCAGTAGAAAGAATTGCTTCTCCCTAGAATTCACTGAGAGTATAAGCAGCGAATACAAGAGAATGAGTTATCTCAACGAGATGTCTATTTTTCCTTTCAACGACACTGTTTTGTTCGGAAGTGTTTGTACATGCAATTTGATGAATGATTCCATCAAAAGCAAATAAATCAGAAAAAACATTAGAGGTATACTCTTCACCTAAATCATATAGAAAGCATTTGAGTTTTCACAAGTGCTCTAACTATACTAAAAATACAAAAGAAGTTAGAGCGACACTTCATAAGAAACACCCAATTGTAATGAGTATAATCATCAATAAATGAAACATAATATCATGAACCCCTTTAATGATAATGAGAGAGGGTCCCCATACCTCAAAATAAACAAGATCAAATAAGATCAAATGGAGCAATAGAAACGTAGATACTTCTATTAAACAGTAACGTAGAAAGTTTTGTCAATTTACATCCATTACAATTAGAAATATCATCTATTTTCAAATTTCCTAATGCTCTTGTAGAAACTAAGAATTTTAAATGAGATGTTGAAACATGACCAATGCAAGAATGTCATAAATAAAGATAAAAGATAAATGACTCAAACGAAAAATCAACACTAGAAACTGTAATTTCTGATAATTTAAAACTATCCAAAACATAGAGTTCCCTTACCTATGGTCATTTTCAATCAGCTTATGAGAATGTGGTCCTGCACATAATAAATAAAAGAAGAAAAATAGACTAAATATCCAAATTCACATAATTGACTAACGAAAGCAAGATTTAAAGTAAGATCAGGAATATGATAGATGTTATAGAGAGACAAACAATGTCTATCAATAGAACCAATAACTGCTATAGGCATAAGAATACCATCAAGAGTCACAACTGACACAATAAACTTGGGAGAAAATGAAACAAAGGATGATAAATTAGGTGGCATATGATGAGAAACCCCAGAATATAAGATTCACGAAGAGGATGATATACATAAAGAACTGGAAGATAACAAACCTATAGGAGAGGTACGCCTTGCATGTGGCAGTGTTGTATTTGACTGTGTCGCTAGAAACTTTTGAAATTGCTCAAACATGAGTGGATCTACGGATGGTGCATTCAATTGCACACTAATAAATTGAAGAGAATCATATGAACTTCCATCCATTGCAAAATAAGCAAATAAATACCAATATGCAAAATATACAATATCGAGGAAGCCAAAAATGCTAGTACTTTTAGTCCTTGAATATACCCCCTAAATTTCATATTCGCTAGTGGTCTTGCGTTTTAATTAATCTCGTATCTTTACTCATTGAACGTATCCTTCCACTTGACATCTCAATTTAGTTATCGATTCTGAAGCACATATGGATGTCAATTGATCAAATTTTGTACAAACTTGTTTTCCTCCAACTTTGGATTGCAATCCTCACTTAGGACAACCAAAAGGTTTTTCAACAATATCTAGATGTCATTCTTCATTTCAAATTATCCAATTCGTGTAAAGCTATTATTTTGTCATAATCACAACTTGCATTCCTTAAGGCCTGCTTGGGAGTTTTATTTTCATCGATATTGACCGATTTTGGGTGACACCGTTTATGAGTTAATAAAATCGACACTTTTTAGTATGGGGCATTGATTTTTAATGATTTAAAAATCACTCAAAATCGGGGTAGTGTAATATTGTTCAATTCTCCCAACTCATCAAATCAATAGTTTTCAACCGTTTCTTATACTTTCTTCTGGATTTACTCAATAAATTAATTATTTACAACTAGCATATTTTGTTAAAAAGTAACTTAAAAATAAAAACATATTAATTAAAACTCTTTATAAGCAAAAAATTACACTATAATCAAAAAATTACTTGTATGATAAAATTCACTTTTATTTTTAAAAAATTAAAATACTTATGAGAAAAAATTACTTTTATTAAATAAATTTGTTTATAAAATGAAAATACTACTAATTAGAAAAAAATTAACTTAAAAATTATTTTCAAAATACAAAACTAACTTATAATTATAAACTTCACTTGTAAGTAAAAATAATAACTTAAAATTGTAACATAGTATCACTTGTAAGAAACCAAAAACTAAAAATTTCACTAAGGAGTATATATATAATTTTATTCATTTTAAAAACTTTCTAAATTAGTGGATAACAAACTCACAAGAATAGATTGGACTGTTTTATAAACCGCTACTAAAACTTATAAGCAAAAAATTACACTATAATAAAAAAATTACTTGTATGATAAAATTCACTTTTATTTTAAAAAAATTAAAATACTTATGAGAAAAAATTACTTTTATTAAATAAATTTGTTTATAAAATGAAAATACTACTAAGTAGAAAAGAATTAACTTAAAAATTATTTTCAAAATACAAAACTAACTTATAATTATAAACTTCACTTGTAAGTAAAAATAATAACTTAAAATTGTAACATAGTCTGTTCTAAAAAGCTCGCCTAGGCGGCGCCTAGGCTCGAAGCTTGATGAAAAC
>CAIGRQ010223508.1:0-15211 GCA_903798375.1 Fraxinus sp. D2006-0159 | reverse complement strand
TGAGCGTAATTCTAGAACCCATGGTGAAGCTCCTAAACATGAGTCTATTGTTACTCGAGACATTATTTTTTCTGTTTCTGCACAGTTAATCTATGTAAGGGCTTAGTTCTATCTGATGAGAATAGATGGTTCCAACGCTCATGGGGCTTTTTTGTGAATATTTTTGATTGTTGTGACTTAGATTATTAGCACTATATATTGTTTGTGCTAGGAAGCATACTTTCTAGCCTTGTTTTTCTGGGGTATGCACCCGTGATCTTGTATTTTTCTTTCATACTTTGGATATAATACACTTATTTTATCCAAAAAAAATTTAATAAGTTTATGGGTTGTAATGCTATAATTATTCTCTAATTAAGCTTTTCAAACTCTATTTTCAACATATTTATTTTCAATCATATATTTATACAATAAAATATTTTGAATGTAAACTCAAAAAATTTGCCTACCTTTTTACCACGGTCCACGCATTCTTCTAAAAATCACTATTCAAAATTATAGTTTCTCTAAACAATGGTTGTCAAACATAGGTTTACCATAAAAATAACCATCCTGCACGTGGAATAAAGAAAATGGAAATGTATTCTTCAGTAGTGCTTCTAGTACAGAAGAAGAAGCAACAGGAATTCATCATAAGAGACTCACAGTGGGTCCCGCGCCTTCTTTTTAAATACACGAGGGGGGTCCACTATTTGTGTCTATTCTGGCCAATTTGTGTTGGTTCTTCTTCTGTACAAGGGGAATAATTGTAGGAGTCAAACCTTTGAAGATTCTAAAATAAAAACAAAAAACTTGGGGATGACGTTTTCAACCACTGAAGTCTAACCCTCATGCTCAACTAATGGCATGTTTGATGTAGCTAATGCAAAAAAAATAAAAAAAAATAACCGTTTTTGGTTTGTGTGTGGGTCCCATTTGGCAATATAATTTCTTTAAAAATGAACGACTTTTTAAGTTTCTACGTCCCTTCCCTCAATATTATGACCGGGTCGATCATGGGATGTGCTTACAAACATATAGAAGTAAACTCCAGAAATGTCCATTTTGTAAAACTTTAGGATAAATCCCAACTCCTAGCAGGTAAATGAAATATGTTTGGTGTACAAAAAAAGTGTACATGAGGGAAAGGACACCCTTATGTACAAAAATTATGTACACCAAGTATGATCCTAAATATATCCTTGTGGAGTTTTGGACATTCAATGAGACGTGGGCACGTTTTGTAAATATTTTATTGTAAATTTCACTACTAGTCACTGAACTTACCTTGTTAGGCAGCTGAGCAATAACATCATTGCACTTTAATTTGTGAGCAATCATGCAAATTCTTTAGCCTTCCGCTCAACCACTTAATGGAACTGGTACCGTGGCCATTAAAAGTAAATGAATCTCCATGTATACTGTCAAGTAAGCAAAGAAAATCTCACAACAATCATTGAACTTTAGCCTTACTTGCAGTTAGGTCACTGAATTTTTAATTTAGGTCAATGAAACTAGTAAACTTTAATTTCAATGTTCTAAAAAAGTATTTTAATTTTTAATATTATTTTAATTATATTAAGATCATTAAATAAATAAAATATTACCTACCAAACAACTAAAATCATAAATACTATAATTTCTACAAGACTACAACTAGACGACTTTTAAGTTTTCAAAAATTAGACAATTCAAAGTTTTCAACAAAGGAGTTCATACTTAAAGAACCAGGGTTGAATCGCTCATGATAAGTAAAATAATATATATAGAAGATACAATTTTACAAAATTATGTTATTTAATTAAATACATGCAAAAATAACTTGTAAAACTTGGGTGCAATTAATTTTGATTATGTTAAACTCATACAACTAATTTACACGTACTTTTTAATGTCCCATTTCTATTGATATTAGAAGTGGGTGTAATAAAAATTAATTGCAACCAAGTTTAATAAGACCTTGTTTGATCCCAATTTTTTTCAAAATACCATTTTCCCACTCTTCTTTTCAATCGCACGTTTTTAATAAAATAATATTATACGCACCTCAACAGCTTTTCCTTTATTTTTAACAACACATTATCCATCAATCTACTATTTCAAAATGCATTTTACAAAAAAATAAAAAATAAATAAAAAATTAGGGCTCAAACAAGCACCAAGTTATTTTTTCCGTATTTAATTAATTTTGAAAAATAACATAATTTTGCCAAATAGTTTTTTATATATATTTATATTATTTATTATTAGGGTTTGACCCCAATTCTATTAAGTAGAAATTGTCCCTTTGGAAACTTTGAAATTGTCTAGTTGTAGAAAATCATTAATTAATTTCATATAATTATGATTTTTAGTCGTTTGGTATACATTATTTTATTTGTATAATGGTTTTAAAAGAATTAAATCGATATTGAAAATTAAGTAATGGTTTTTTAGAAACTCGAAATTAAAGTTAAATTGTATGGCCAAATTGAAAATTCAGTGACTTGATTGCAAGAAATGTTTAAATTCACTGAACTGAACTCGAGAGGAATACAGATAAATTATTAACATTCAAACGTTTCTTTACATTAATTTTGTCCAATGGTTAATGAATGAAGATTTAAGACCCAATATTTAAGTCTTGAGAATACAAAGATGAGACTGAGTGAGTCAACACCACCCAAAATAAAAATGGCATAAAAGAGGGTGCAGATTGCATTGGTGCAACATATCTAAATTGGAAGAATTTGGCAACGAAGAAATTGAGAAATTTGATTGCCATCGTGATGACTCCTTCAAGGGTTCTCCTTATCAGATTGTCTGCTACTGTTTGATCTGTGCATTAGATTGGAAAATGTTAGTTTCGACAAAAAGGATTTTGAGAAATTTTTCAAGATAACATGTTCATAATGGTCGAGGTGAACAATGTTGGTTTACTACACGTAAAAAATTACAAGAAAGTAGAAGAGCTAAAATAGTATAGTATCACGACGTAGTGCAACTAGTTCAGAGGCCGTGTATACGTACCAATTTCCATTTTCGAATGATTTCTGATTAATTCCTCCGCACCCGTTGAATAACCATTTAGGTATACGGCAACATTGACACTCAGAAGCAACCCCATCAGGGCATAATACCAAGAAAAACTCTTAATTTTGATTAACTTTTGAGAATATTCTTGTGATTTCAACTCCATTTCCCTTGTATCACTTATCTATTTTGTATAGAACAGTTCAAGAATGGACCATTTATAAGTATTTAGAGAAACTTGTGCAGCACTTTTCTGTATGGGGGTTGGGTTGGACGCGGGGTCATAAAACTTGTTGGTTTGCACATTGACTTGGCTATAAAATAAAAAATACTGCATTTGATATATATTTGAATCATTTTTTTTTTAAACATCAAAATAAGTAAAAGGTCAACCGTTGATTTTGATATAAAAAATTTAAACTTGGGGAGGACGTTTTCAACAAGTCCCTCATGCTGATTGATTTTTTCTTTTCTTTCCCTTTTTTATGTATCCCTTCTCTACTTTCTGTCGAAGTTTCTCCAATAATAACATCATTTTATCAGCAATGTTGTAATTTCAAAACGACTGTGTATTTATTAACTATCACTATTTTAAATTCTCTTAGGAGATTATCATTTTATCAACATGAACGGTCGACTTAACATTGAGTTAGACATGGAAGTGTTCAAATGTTTGTATGCAAGTTGATAACTTTAAATTGTTTACAAAAGAGGAATAGTGATGTATATTACGAAATATATGTAATAATGAGTAGTGATTATGAACGTGTTGTTAAAGTTGATGTTTAATTTTAATTTAATTTATAAATTATTTATAAATTTGTATCCAAATGGATGTTACGTAAGTATTTTTTTTGGAACTACTTTTTACTCTCTAAATATTCATAAATAAACATTCTAAGAATTTTTTTGTTAGAGATGCAATGAACAACTTTAAAGAAATTACACGAAAACAATTTTTTGGTCTTTGAAACAATTATTTAATTTCAACATATTAAGACTAAAAGATGCTTATATCTGTAGGGCTAGGCGTGAGTTGAGTTAGATGAGTTTTAAGTCCAACTCAAACCAAACCCAACATGTTTGGTTTGACAATAGTTCAAACCGAGACCAATCTATTCATGGTTGAAATCCAACTCAATCCAAACCGACCAAGCTCGGGTTGGGTTGATTGGTTTGGACTTAAGTCCAATTCAAGTTGGATCCAATCATTCTTTTGTTGGACAATTTTTTTATGGGCACAATGGTTGAGACTTTTTTTTATTTTTTTTGAACAATTTTTTTAAAGTTTGATACCATTTCAATTTGGATCAATTTCGGTTACATTAAAAATGGAGATTTCAAAGGCCTTAAGTCGATTGAAGTTGGGTCAAATGGTCTGTGGGCTTAAGTTCCATTCCAATAGAACAATATAAATTAAAGATATTGTAAAACCTGTTAAATAGATTATTGTTGTATTAATGATCTGCGGGGTTAAGTTATATTCCACTAGAACAATTAAATTAAAAATATTGTAAAACATATTAAATAAATTATATCATGATCAAATGAAATACATATTAAATCAATCTAAATACATGTTGAATACATGCATATTATACCTATTGAATAAAATGAATTTAATCAAAATATTAAAAATGTAAATCTCCTCCTTTAATCCAAGTATTTAGTCAAGAATCACGTCGAAAAATCGAGTCGAAAAGTCAAGGCACGAGCAATCTTGAGAGTTAGAAGAGAAGTGAGGCAGTGGAGAATTTTGATTATTAGGTTTTTTATTTTAAGTACTAATTTTCTTTTTAATATTTTTTAGTTTATTGTGTTGAGTTGGGTTTGATTGAGTTTTAATAGATAACTAGGAATCCAACCTAACCCAACTTAAAATTTGATTACCTAACCCGAACTCAACCCAATTGAACTAAAAAATCTTGGATTGATCGGTTTGACTGGTTCGAATTCATTTTTGTCCAATCCTACTTGTATGGATGGCAAAAAATGGAAATTGGTTCTATTATAATATTTCGGGAAATTGACTCAAATGGTTCCGAACTTTTTCCCATCATGCATTTTTAGTCCCAAACTTTAAATCTTGCCACTGACGTCAAAAACTTATGCCATAGGTGCGCAATTGGTTCTTTTAATAGATTTGAATGACCGTTAAACAAGTGGAGTCAGGAGTGTACTCTTTTTATTTGTTTCAATTGAAGGGACAAATCTTCTAACTTAAAATAAAATAAGTAAAAGGCAAAAGTTTGATAAAGAAAAGAATTTTTCTAAAAAGAAAACGAAAAATAAAAAGATATCTTCTTCCCCTAACCCACCCTATCCCCATCCCCATCCCAAACCACGCGGCCAGAGCTCCCCCACCACTAGCGGCACCATCCGCAATCAACGTTGTCTGCAACCTCCACACAACCAACCCAAGTTACCCACCCTAAAACCATTCTAAAACCGCCTTCATTCGGCAAGTGTTTAAATTATAAATATTTTTAATCTAAAAAACCTTATATTCACATATATTTATTCTTCACATGTCCGTGCTAGATGGTGATACACTTGAGAACACTAATCTTAAAATTCAAATGCTCATTTGAGTCTTAGCAAATTATTCGTTTGAACTTAATAGTAATGATGATTCACAAGAAAGTCCATTGTAGTACATTTTTTCCGTTGTCCGGATGTGGAGAATGCATATTGATGGACAAATTGTTCTTTTATAAATTAAACCCCCCAAAAAAAAACACTTTTCCAATGCATTTTGCCTAGTTGAACAATAAATCTCCAGGCTCGGTGGTACTATCCCCTTGTTGAAAAATGCAAGGAATTAGGCACGCCGGGGTCTTAGGTGGCTCCATACAGGGAAATAAAGCTCTTGAAAAGGGCTTGTTTTTTTTTGGTGATTTTTCTCTTCATAATCCCGCATAAGGCAGATGGAGCTCTAACGAAACCCGAAAACCCACAGTGAACAAACAAATATTTTGCCATTGTTTGTGTTTCATTTTCTTCTAAAATATTATTTTTCAAAGTCAAACATTAATTTTAACTGCACATTACGTAAAATTCACAAGTTCTACACATTGAGTAATACTATTTATGTGACAATGAGTCATTGTCACATTGTCTAATTGATGTAGGACAATTGGCATTAGATTTTGAAGAAGAATTGGATCGAAAATTGGCTAAAAGGGCTGTTCCGAAGAAACATGCATAACTTTTTGCACCGGTGTCAGATTTTCTATTATAATATGTTTTCGGAAACGTCTTTTAGCGCTCCATATCATCCCAACCTAGGTTGCCCCGGTTGATGTCATTTACAGCCTCAAATTCGCAGTTTAAGCCGTGTTAACGAACAATCAAAGTTTCGGCATTATTTTTGTTTTTCCATTTTTAGTTGCTTTAATTTAGTAGATGTCTATTTTGGTCTTTTTGCTTAAACTAAGGTTTACAGAAACTATTTAAAGGCTCTTTGTTTCTGAATAATATTCATTCAATTTTGGAGGCTATTATTTTCTCGTGTTTACAATTCTCTCTCGTTTGGGTTTACGTTTGTAAACCTAGAACTTCCATTCTGCGTCAGGTTGAGATTTATCAATTGAGAAAAGTAGTGTAGTTTTCCATTTCACGCGCACTTGTATAGTGTGTTCAGTTGTCATTTAAATTGCACGTGCATTGCACACGCTTTTTGAATTAGTAAATCTTGTTGATTTTAATTGTTATAATTATGAAAAACCAATTAAACAAGAAATTTATGAAATTACATTATAGTTATATACATTATAACATTTTGAAACTAAGCTTTTTCTCGCTAATCCTGTGTCCTTTTATTAAGAATCGAAGTGAATTGATTTTATGTGCTTCGACTGGAAAGGCTTCAAGTATATAGTGTTGAAGATAATATATAAATGATATACTTTTGTCCTGATCTAATGACTTAAACTTTTAGATCAAATGATTCAACGTCCAATTGAAAATGTGAGGAAAATAGCAATGCAAATGCAATTAAGCCAAGTTTGGTACGCCCTACTCGAAATAAAAAGAAAGCCTCAACTGATTTAAAAAGAAATCAATTTTTTCCTTTAAACAGTTTAGNGCAAATGCAATTAAGCCAAGTTTGGTACGCCCTACTCGAAATAAAAAGAAAGCCTCAACTGATTTAAAAAGAAATCAATTTTTTCCTTTAAACAGTTTAGAGAAGCTAACAGGGATGAAAAAGTCTCCATATGCCGTCTTACTACTACCTTAAATATCTAAGACCTCCATGAACTAATCTTCTGATGCAAATCATTTACATTTAACAGTCAGAACTAAACGTTCACAAAGTTAGAAACTTGTGCCAGAGCTGGTTTTCTGCCCTGATTCACCCAGATGCTCAAAGAGGTTGTTAATAAACCTTGATATAACAGTATCACTACTCAAAAGGGACGCAGATAAAGAGATGCCTATGCAAAATAACCACAGCAGAAGTATGCACATGATCAATTTTGTAAGGAAGCTCACCACCTTTCTGAATGATGTAATACCCCAGGGGTTTTTGGGTTGCTCTGGCTGACCTGACATGACTAAATGTCCAGCAGGATCTGATTGAACTCACGCTTATTCGAGAAAAAGCCCAGGTCTTAGGGCATAAACCTAGAAACAATTAGTTTGTCACCCGTTGATCTTCACCCCATGATCAGCCGGAGGGCCAACATCAACAACTGATGCAACCAGTTGCTTAGATGTTTCACTTCGTGCTGCTTTCAATGAATGCTCCAGGAAACAGTTACACAAGTATTCGGGGATGGAATGACTCCCACTTGCCACCACAATTTTAATCCCGGCACCCGATCATAGCCAGCCAATCTAATCAAGGCTCTCCATAACTTTGACAACTTAGTGGCTGGGTTTAAAATCCCTTGACTTCTCCCATAAAACCTTTCAGGTTCCTTCGTACTTGATATTCTGGTGCTCCTCATTGCCACACACCATATCTTCTAGACTAAAAAAGGTTTTGACTATTTTTTCACTATGATCTCCAGCAATTGTTGTTGAATGTTTGATAAGGGAATTAGGTGTATCAGATTGATCTTCAGAAATTATTGTTAAATATTTGAAAAGGGACTTGGGTGTAGCAGATTCTAGTTTGGTTGGAAGGGAAGCATTGTCAACGTCACTTTACATTGCAGTTTCACTCCATCTTTTCGAAATCCCATGTGTTAATATATGGGATGTTTGTCTGGAAAACTGATTTATTGAAGAAGTCGCCAAATGATTATACATCTGAATATGTTGGAGTAATAAATGTGGTAACAACATTTATTGTTTCTAATATCAGACAAATAAAGACTTAGGGCGTGTTCGGTCGTGCTTAAAATCCAATTAAAATTGAAAATATGGTCGTTATTGGGTCTCACTCGTCTAATAAAAGTCAACAATAACGACTAATTTTTCAATTTTAATATGATTTTAATCTCTACAGAACACGCCCTCAATTACAAACACGGTCTATGTAGCGTTAATGTGGCATTTATAGGTGAAACTAAATAAGTCATTTAATTTCACATTTCATTTAGGCCCTGTTTGGTACGGCTTAAAATCCAATTAAAATTGAAAATATGGCCGTTAATGGGTCTCACTCGTCTAATAAAAGTCAACAATAATGGCTAGTTTTTCAATTTTAATCCGATTTTAATCTCTACCGAACACGCCCTTAAACTTAGAAATATTAGGTCAACGCTTAAATAGATTCTAAAAACAGTAATGTGCATTCCATGTGAACTGTTGAGAATGTTTGATTGCCACTTACATTGCACTTGTATTGCACATGCTTGTTTGTATTAATTTAGCTAGACTAACATTTAGATACTACATTAGCTTTAATATACGAGAGATCAAACTGGAAAGCATATCTACTCAACAAAGGGATTTGAATATTATCTCATATATGAGTGGAAGCTGACTCGTTTGTGGCCGTTCACGCCGGCATTAATAACTAAGGGTGGAGGACCATATTTACCGTGAGGGAAATCAGACACCTTGATAGTGTTTTAACCTTAGATAGTGTTTTCCATATTTACCGTGAGGGAAATCAGATAACTGATTCACTTACATCCGAGGGTTGGAACCAACACCATTATTAGGAGTATGTACTGCTTGACTTACCACGATGATTTCGTGCCCTTGTACAGATTGACCGATATGAACTTCCTAGTTTTGGAGGACATTAGTTTGCTTTTCACTTTCTTTCTTCATATAGGAAGTAGTGCTTCCCCATTTATTTAATTCTTTTATACGTTGCATTGTTTTGCTTTTGGGAGGATAGGTTTATGCCCCATTAGTTTAGTTCTCGTAAGTTTGATTTTATATACGGTCGGACATCCTAACCCCATCAACCTTTCTTGGTAGAACCTAAAAACTCACTGACGTTGTGTTGACATTTTGCTAAAAAGGAGAAAAAAAACAAAGGGATTTGAATATGAAAATTATAAGATTATTGGTCTGTAAACCTAAAGACGTTTTTATTGTGCATATAGAAGGAAACAGTGAATGCCAAAAAGGTGTTGTGGAAATATTGAGATAATGAAAATTGAGAATGTAAATAACTGGAAAATTACTTATCTTTAACTGTTTTATCTTCATTCTCAGTAACCCCATCTGTCATCTTTTCATCCTCACCCTGCGCAGTATCACCCTCCTTTAGAGATATTGCAGTTTCACTCAACTTGGCATTTCCATCAGCTACAGTACTAGCAGATACAATTTCATTGCCTGGTTCTTTCAACTTATCTTTAACTATTTTATCCTCATTCTGAATAACCATGCCTGTCATCTTTTCGTCCACACCTGCACATGATCGCCCTCATTTAGAGGTATTTCAGTTTCACTCAAGTTGGCATTTCAATCAGTTACAGTACTAGCAGAAACAACTTATTTTTAACTGTTTCATCCTCATTCTCATTGACCACATCTGGACTGATATATTGAAGAGGTTATAAAATGATTATACATCTGTATATATTCGAATAATAAATGAGGTAACAGGACTTATTGTTTCTTATATCTGATAAATAAAGACTTGAATTTAGAGCTATTAGGTCAACACTTGGAATAGATTCTAAACACAATAATGTGCATCCACGTGCACTATTGAGAATGTTTGATTGCCACTTAATCGCACAAGTATTGCACATGCTTGTTTGTATTAAAACAACTAGACTATTATTTAGATACTGCAATAGGTTTAGTACATAAGAGATTGAAATAACAAGTGTATCTACTCTACAAAGGGATTTGGGTGTAGATTTTACAACATCGTTCATGTGTAAGCCTGAGATGGTTTTATTGTGCATATAAAAGGAAATAGTGAATACAGAAAATGGGTCTTGGCAAGATTGAGAGAATAAAAATCGAGAATGTAAATAAGAAGAAAAATTACTTGTCTTTAACTTCTTCATCCTCGTGTTCATTCTCATTAATCGCGTCTGTCATCTTTTCACTCAACTTGGCATTTCCACAAGTCACAGCACGAGCAGAAACAATTCCATTGACTAGTTCTTTCAGCTTATCTTCTAACTGTTTTATCATCATTCTCATTTCTCATTAACCACATCTGCCAACTTTTCGTCCATTCCCTGCAGAGGATCACCCTAATGTAGAGGTATTGCAGTTTCACTTAACTTGGCATTTCCATCCATTAGATTACTAGCAGAAACAATTCCATTGCCTGGTTATTTCATCTTATCTTTAACTGCTTCATCCTCATTCTCATTAACCACATCTGTCATCTTTTCACCTTTTGTTGACGATAATACTTCTATCTATTTTTAAATTAAACTAATTATAGATACTTTCAAAACATGCTCTTATATATTTCCTTTTTTGGTTTTTTTTTGGTTCAATGTTATTGCTCAATGACAGGTGGACTCGAGAAACACCTTCTAGCTCGGGGAACAAGAGACCAATCGAAGAGTGTTGGCTTGATGCTATACTGATTTTAAATTTCGAGTTCCTTCGCCAAGGGCAGTGCTGGGGCTCAAAACCGTGAACCATTATCTAGAATGTTGTATAGAACGGAACTATTGTTATCAACCGTCATTATCTACAACATCCTGAAGAACAATCAACTGGATTTGCCAAGAGTTGATTGTAACAGATACACACAAAAGCAGGATAAGAAATATAGTCAATTTTTAAGAGGTTCAAGTCAAATGAGCTTCTGCTTTTAATAGAAATTCTAGTTCTATCTACATTTTCTTTGCTTGATTCACCATTTTTATTTGTCTATTATTTTGATGTAGGATAGAATTGGTTAGTATATTTCACTGTAATGTTGTTCTGTAATTGTCAAGTGCCTTGGTCACAGTGTGTTTCTAACTGGGCAGTTATAAATATTTTTTTTTTGAACGATAACATATGAGATATTACTCTAGAAAATGAATTTATTGAAGTAGTTTCCAAACGAATGCACATCTGAATATGTTCGAACAAAAATATATGTGGTAAACAACGTTTATTGTTACTAATATCTGAAAAATAAAGACTAAAATTTAGAACTATTACATCAACGCTTAAATAGATTCTAAAAATATGAATGCTCAAGAGCACACAGTTGTTACATTACTAGAAAGACAAAAGTATACTTACATCTAGTAATTCTAGCAGGTCTTCACACTAATGTAACCGCAACAGAACACAACACGGCCTAACAAAATTGCTCAGTAACACAGTGCCCAAAGCTTATAAGAGAAGTCCTTTAAAACTGACTCATTTTGACCAAGCCTTGAACTAAAAACCTAGACATATTATTAAATTTAAACACAGAGAGTAAAGAACAAATATATGGAATTCACAGGATTACTAAAAGTATCTCCATACTTTTCTCGAATAGGACACATCAAGTATGAATATTGGGTTTAAACAGCTCTACACAAGGATTTGGATCATACTACAAGAAGTTATTGGGAAGTCATGCTATCAAGTTCAATAATAAGCGACTTAAATCATTCCTCTTAATGAAGATTGCCTTGGAGGCTTGCTCCAAGGATCGTCAAATCTGTGATTTTCGACTCAATTTCACGTTACCTTTCTCTACCAAACAACCAATCCAAACGGCTCCAACCAAAAACCAATATATTCACCTTGGTTGCTCTTCAATCTCATCCACAAATAACAAGATAACAGTGATGATTTGTAAGCCACAAAGGCACGAGAAATACAATGGCGGAAGACACAAATAGGAGACCAAATACACAAAGAAAGCCACTGATCTTTCACTCCCTAAGGCAGCCATTTTTCAGTAAGAAGGCCGCCACGTATTCTCTCAATTTCATACACAAATCATACACTAACGGCTAGGGTAAAAGGCAACATATATATAGGCTAGATTAGGCTTTAGTTGAACCTATAAAAGGTTTAAATGGGCCAAGGTTCAAAGCCATCCAAGAGGTAATATATATGGGCCATGAGCAACATTAATTCTTTAAGGTACTTCCAACGGCCCACGTTGTTTTCCGGACGAACCATTGGACTTGGTTGTTAGTAATAATTTAATCTAATATTTACATCATAGCCCGGGATTCATTGGATATCAAAACACAACACAGATCACCTTTCAAGATGAATTTTAGAACTCGATATGGTATCATAGCAAAAAAAATAATTATGCTATACTTGTTACTACTCAGACCGAGATCATGGGAATATTCAACTGGATCCTCTATGCATATCAAGTGACAGTCATTACCAATTCTTCTAGTCCAATCTTTAGCTATCTTTCTCAGTGTGCAACCTGTTCAAACAGATATAACATCATTTGCTTAATCATGACAATAGGCCAAATAGTGGAATAAAGCCCAAACCAACTAAGCAATACTTTTCCATTTCCAGTACCAAAAATCAAGAAGCTTTTCTACATGATCGAAATAAGAAAATTCATCAATGTAATGTCTATAGTTACAGATTAAGTGATTTCCATTCTTCACAAGCAAGGAAGAATAAAACTTTTGCTCACTTAGTAAAGGACTGATCGTAATGTGACTCTTGACATATCTCCTGCCACAGACAATTGATTCATGGAACTAATGGAAATATGGAGTAATGGAGTGCAGAAATGTACATTTGTTTGGTCAAGTTTCCTTTTTCTTTTAAAAGCTTGATTGACTTTTTGTTCCTATAATGCCAAAGGCTTTCCACAAATTTGCTTTAGCTCTACAGCTTCCATTCTTTACTTTTTGCTTGATATAGATATGTCCTAGAATCTGTGTTCTTTATATATTTAAAAGATTGTGTGTGGCTTTGTTGCCGGGCAGGGAAAAAAAATAAAAGGAATGTGTATTCCACTTGCACTGTTGAGAATGTTTGATTGCCATTTACATCGCACGTGTATTGTACATGCTTGTGTAATACAACTAGATGATACTGCAATAGGTTTAACATATGAGAGATCGAAATGGAAAGTGTATCTACTCAACAAAGGGATTTGGATGTAAAAATTATAAGATTGTTGGTGTGTAAGGACAAAGATGGTTTTATCATGCATATAAAAGGAAACACGCCGAAACAGTGAATACAGAAAATGGGTCGTGGAAAGATGTGGTAATGAAAATGGAGAATGTAACTAACAGGAAAGTAACTTATTTTTAACTGTTTTATTCTCATTCTAATTAACCTAATCTGCCATCTTTTCATTCTCACCCTGTGCAGTATCATCGTCCTTCAAAGGTATTGCAGTTTCACTCAACTCGGCAATTCCAGCACTTACAGTACTAGCAGAAACAATTTCGTTGACTAGTTCTTTGGGCTTATCTTTGACTGTTTTATCCTCATTCTCATTAACCACGCTGCGATCTTTTCTTCCACACCTTGCGCAGGATCACCCTCATTTAGAGGTATTGCAATTTCACTCAACTTGGTATTTCCATCCTTTACGGTACTAACAGAAACAATTTCATTGCCATTTATTTGAGCTTAACTTTAACTATTTCATCCTCATTCTCATTAACCACATCTGTCATTTTTTTGCCTTTCGTTGGAGATAATACTTCTATCCATTTTTAACTTAAACATTTAATAAACATTTACCAAACATGCTCTTATATATTTCCTTTTTTGGATTTTTGTTCAATTTATTGCTCAATGATGGACAGACTCGTGAACCTCCTAGCTCGGGAAGAAAGAGACCAGTTGAAGAGTGTTAGCTTGATGCTGAATCGATATTAAATTTTTGAGTTCTTTTGCCAGATTGGGCATTGCCGCAGTGCTGGGGCTTGAAACAGTGAACCACCATATAGAATGCTGTATAAAATAGAACTTCTGTTATCAACCATCATTATCTACAACAGCCCGAAGAAAAATCAACTGGACATGCCAAGAGTTGATTGTAACAGATGCATACAAAAACAGGATAAGACATAAAGTCAAATTGTAAGAGGTTTAAGTTAAATGAGTTTCTGCTTTCAAAAGAAATTTTAGTTTCTATCTACGGTTCATTGCTTAATTCAATCTTTTTAATTTTTCTGTTCATTTGATATTGGATGGATATGGTGAATATCTTTCAGTGTATTTCAAAACTAGTGTTGTTTGGTAATTATCAAGTGCCTTAGTCACATTTTGTGATTTCTTAACCGGGCGGTTATCATTTGTTTTTGTCAAACATTAACATATGGGATGTTACTCTAGAAAATGGATTTATTGAAGCAGCTTCCAAACGAGTATACATCTGAATATGTAGGAACAAAGTATATGTGGTAAACAACGTTTTATTAATAATATCTAATAAATAAAAACTTAAATTTAGAACTATTAAGTCAAAGCTTAAATAAATTTTAAAAACATGAATGTGCAGGAGCATAGAGTCGTGGGCACAAATGAAGTTGTTAGATTACTAGCCAGCCACAAGATTACTAACATCTATCTGGTCTTAACATTTATTATACGAGGAAAAGTTCTGTACAATCGACTCGTTTTGAACAAGCCTGTAACTAAAAAAACTTAGATACAATAATAAATTTAAACACAGAAAATGTAGAACGAAGATTGCGAATTCACAACGCTGACTAGGATTACTGAAAATATCTCCACATTTTACACGAATAGGGGGAGGCCACATCAAGTACGAATATAGTGTTTAAACAGCACCACACAAGGATTCGGATCATACTACACATTTTCTGCGTCTCATTCAAACTCTTCCCTAGGAACTCTTATGCTATACTTGTGATGAAGGCAAAATAATAAATTTATGGAA
>CAIGRQ010223490.1:0-15981 GCA_903798375.1 Fraxinus sp. D2006-0159 | reverse complement strand
GCGGGTCCGATCCGACCCGTAACATAACTCTTGTTTGATACGGAGTCTCATACAATCTTGAAAAATATTAAAAATGAAAAAAAATAAAAAAAAATAAAACGTTATTAATTAATCAAACTAATTATTAATTTCATAAGATTATTCCCAAACAAGTCGAGAATTGACAAAGCACGAGTCGAAATAGAGATGAAGATATTCCATTGGATATCCTCTTGTTGGTTTACTTATTTATTTCTCAAGTCACAATCATACACTAATTAAAAAAATGTGTGTATTGTCCATTGGGTTGTGCTACAGGTACAAAATGGGTTATAAAAGGGTGTCCAAAATTGCTAAATGGCGGCCCCCTATTGAGGAGGCGTCTGTGGGGCCAAGCGCCCCCCAATAGGGAGCCGCCATTTGGCAATTTTGGATACCATTTTGTACACCAAAAATTATCTTTGTCCATTAGTTGAGTTGAGTAGAGTAATGATGATGGTCTTTTCCTCTGAATATATTAAATTATTGAAGCGTGTATTATTAAATTTGAATAAAGTTGTTTGTAAAAATAAGAATGCCGTAAAACATTAAGCATTACAGATAATAGGGTGACAACACTACATTGGTTATTTTAAATTTGTTTTATGTCCAACATCCAACGAATGCTTGCAAGCTAATAATATGTCACTGAGTTTTGGTAGTATTTCGTTAATCAATAAGTTTGGATTATTTCATTAATTTTAAAATTAGGTAGATTTAAATAATATAATTATATATAGCTTGCCTAATTTGTCATTTTTTCGTCTCCACCACACGTAGAGGTGTCGGTGCGACAAGCTGATAGCCATTTTTAGCAACATCGCTTATAGGAGTGGGTTCATTACGATTCTAAAAGGAATCGAAGTGAATCAAGAAAGAGTCGATATCTTAACTATGGAATCATTAATTTTACGTCTAACTATTGCAACTAGTTGTATCTGGTTCTTTATATTAGAAAACTCTAAAATCATTAAATTTCCTTATGGTGCAACTAGGAATGGGCACGAACCGAATTAGTCTTGATAATGGATTCCGCCCCAATTTAATCATTAAAACTACTTATATTTCCAAGATCCCCGCACAATTGGTGATTATTTTGAAAGTTAATCAAAATCCTTCATGATTCAAACATTAACTTTTAAAGTAAGTACAATTCTCAACATTAATTCAGTATGTCATGCTTATTGTTCAATATAGTTAATTTTTGGGGTCCTTTATAACAATGTTACCATTCAAGTCTTGTCATAAAAAATAAATAAATAAAATTATTTTTCGTGGGTGTGTAACGATTGCAAAAGTGGTCGAAGAAGTGTTCGTTATGCATATAATGACTCCATATAGGGAAATGAATATTATTACCCGATATCGATCCTTCGAAGTGTTATTTGTTCTTGATACTATTTGTTTATACCACACAATATGACTTCAACACTGTTGGGTTTATGGACACCACATATCTCCACACTGGTATGATATTGTCCACTTTGGGCCTAAACCCTTATGAATTTGCTTTTGGGCTTTATCCCAAAATGCCTCATACCAATGGATGAGTCGATATCTTAACTATGGAATCCTTAATTTTACGTCTAACTATTGCAACTAGTTGTATCTGGTTCTTTATATTAGAAAACTCTAAAATCATTAAATTTCCTTATGGTGCAACTAGGAATGGGCACGATCCGAATTAGTCTCGATAATGGATTCCGCCCCAATTTAATCATTAAAACTACTTATATTTCCAAGATCCCCGCACAATTGGTGATTATTTTGAAAGTTAATCAAAGTCCTTCATGATTCAAATATTAACTTTTAAAGTAAGTACAATTCTCAACATTAATTCAGTATTTCATGCTTATTGTTCAATATAGTTAATTTTGGGGTCCTTTATAACAATGTTACCATTCATGTCTTGTCATAAAATAAATAAATAAAGTTATTTTTCGTGGGTGTGTGACGATTGCAAAAGTGGTCGAAGAAGTGTTAGTTATGCATATAATGACTCCATATAGGGAAATGAATATTATTACCCGATATCGATCCTTCGAAGTGTTATTTGTTCTTGATACTATTTATTTATACCACACAATATGACTTCAAGACTTGTAACAGATTAGAAACTCTTTTTGTAACAGATGAAATCTTAGTATAAACTTAATACAAATTCGTATAATTTAAAAAACTCTTTTTGGATCCCTCAGTATTGTGTCGGATCTAGTCAAAAAGTTTGGTATATTACCATTTTTTCTCAAAAATGTTTACACGAATGCAGGCCTACCTGAAAAATTCTAAACCCAGCCCAGTAAACACAACTGCCCAACGGCCCAAACCCAAAAGAGAACTGGATTCCAGTTTATGATGGTTGGATGTCAGATATTGCTACGAATATTGCTGTTTGTGCAAATAAAAATGGGAACATTACATAAGTAAGAGGGCACCGCTGTTCGCGGCTAGATCTTTGGTCGGCTCCAATTAAGAGGACTCGCGACGAAGCACGACACCCATCATTACCCGTTGTGCACGGCCAAATCTCTTGCTCAGACGGAGCTCCAATTAAGAGAGAATGATATGGAGTCGAGAGAGAATGGAGAGGTAGCGAGAGAAGGACGAAGAGAAAGAAATGAAAATGAATTTGAAGTGGAATGGAGTTGGTCTCTGGCGACAGGCGCAATCTGATGGAGATAGAGGTCAGAGGGAGAGGAAGAAGAAGAAACGAAAATGAATTTGTTCATGCATGTATTTCCTGTTATTAA
Source organism: Fraxinus sp. D2006-0159 (assembly GCA_903798375.1). NCBI lineage: Eukaryota > Viridiplantae > Streptophyta > Magnoliopsida > Lamiales > Oleaceae > Fraxinus > Fraxinus sp. D2006-0159. Next base: position 13,213 of record CAIGRQ010223490.1, on the reverse strand, counting down.
TTCTCTATTCACTAATATTCATTTAATTAATATTAATTAGAATTTCACATTCACATTCACGTTCATGTACTTGTTATTAATTTTCAATTAATTAATATTCACATTCACTTAATTAATATTTATTAGAATTTCACATTCATGAATGCAATTCATTATTTATGTGATAATTTGCATTCANTTCACGTTCATGTACTTGTTATTAATTTTCAATTAATTAATATTCGCAATCACTTAATTAATATTTATTAGAATTTCACATTCATGAATGCAATTCATTATTTATGTGATAATTTGCATTCAATTTCACTTAATTAAAAATTAAATTATATTCATTTAGGGCCTGTCTGGTCAAGCTTTTAATCTGAATTTTCATCACAAATGTAACCGTTGAGCCTACTATAATTGACTTCCACTCTCTCACCCGGGCCCCACTAACATTTAGTTTTCTGATTTTAATTCAGCTAAAATCAGGAACAGACACATCCTTAATATAAATGATTTAACATTCATTGTTATGCATATATTCCTTGGTATTAGTTCTAAATTAATTAATATTCATGTTAATTAATGTATCGTATTTGTCACTCACCAGCATTTAGTTGTAATCTCAATACTCACATTCAAGTATGCATTTCACTATTTACGAAATTAACATTTATTTTCAAGTTCTTGTGTTTCTCTCATATTTAGTCAAAAGGGTAAATTGGGGATTAATTATAACTTCTACATCACTTATAAAACATTTCAAAATATCGTACAATACACGTTCAACTCTGATTAGTGCAAACTAAAAGATTCAACTAATCAAAATTCTCCATTTTTAGTACCATCCCTAGTGTAATATATAGTGACTTAAATATTGGAGTCACGTCCTGATACCGATCTTCCTAGTTTTCGATTGTTGAGTATTATAAATAAAATTGAGTTTTTATAAATACAATCCTATTTTCACAGTTTTAGCCGTTTCCGTTCACCACTACTATTGGGCAAATTACTGCATAAAATAATCTTGTTTTAAAGATCTTCAGTTGCAAACAAATGGATAGAATAATGCCTTCCAAAATTAGAAAATTGGAATGCAAAAAATAATCTTGATCGAGGCAAAATTTAAAGCTCTTTCTTTTTAAAGATGAAATTGCATCACACTAGTGCTTTGGTTGTCGGCACACATCTCTCAAGATACAAATTCTCGAGATATCAACACTAAGTCCCGAGAATAGCAAGCTAGCGAATGTTTTATACTCTCTTTTCATGAAGAAAAAAGAAGAAGAACCTACCGAGAATACATTTCGATTAAAAAGCAAAAGTTTGAAAGTGCAAGGAATGCGAGGACCCATTTGCAACATGACATCCGAAATCTGTCTGGTTTGAGACACGATTGTTTCTCTCTAATCTGAAAAGACACACTTGTCTAAAAAAATGTTTGTCATGCCACCTCAATCAAATATTTATGAAAGGTACACGTCACATCTAGATTTAATGATATATTTCTAACACCTATGACATACTGGTTAAAAAACTGAATGAATAAATATTTAATTTTATTCCTAAAATAAAATACATAACTTCTTGAGAGTCATCCTCCTTCCAAATACCATATTGGTACCCCAAATTCAAGTCTCCAACTTGAGCTACATAAAGTGCTTAAGTGGCTTTTCATCTTCTAATGTGTAATGGACACTTTCTCAATTCACCACAAATTTTCCAACATATTTCAAGTTCAACTTAATTTTATGTCCAATTATGGGGGTGTTTGATGGATATTATTGATGAATGAATGTATTTTAATTAGTGATATGATGAGAAATACGTGGTTAAAAAGTAAGAAAAAATAATTGATGTGATGAAAAATATTATTTTATTGAAAAATGTTTGGTTGAAAATAAGTTTTGAAAGAATGTGGGTCAAATATAGACTATATTACCAACTTTGGCCACTTTCAACAAAAGTTAATAATCCGTGCTTGACTTGAGCTCTGTCCTTCAATGGTAAGGTGATGTAGTTAGATGTGAGGATAGCTATATTTTTAGTATATCTTATTCTATATACATTAGATTTTTAGGATTTAGATGCGTGTGATGGGAGAGAGAGGTTAATGCCAACAGTTTCCCTCGCAATTCGCATGAGAGAGAGAGAGAATGTGATGGGAGAGAGGGGTTAAAGCCAACAGTTTACCTCGCAATTCGCATGAATGAGAGAGAGAGAGAGGGAGAGAGAGAGATTCCAGTCAAAAGATATCCAATTCCGACCAGACATCATTTTCAGCACAGAATTTTGTTTCTTCTGTCAAAGAATGTAAATAAAGGTAAAGTTGGGATTTTCCTTGATATTCACCCCATCCCAATTCCCAAACAATAATTCAAAATTCCACTTCTCTCACACAAACATAGATAGGTGCAAAATCATCGCCAACCCCTTTGGGGTAGTCGAGTTGGTGGAGCAGACAGTGTTCTAAATAGCGCGTTATAGGGCGGAGCATGTCGCTATAGCGTGCCTTATCCCCTTTTTTTTTCCATAAATTTTTTTTATATAAAAATATATTTAATGTCTTAAAAATAATTAAAATAATATTAAAAATACGAAACGCATTATGACGCTTATTCTTCGCATTGACACGCTTAATCTTGTAATTCTTGATTCTCGACTAAAATATTTTAATGTCTTAAAAATAATTAAAATAATATTAAAAATACGAAACGCATTATGACGCTTATTCTGTGCATTGACACGCTTAATTTTGTAATTCTTGGTTTTCGACATCGACGCTACGCAACGCTTTACGCTTTTTAGAACATTGGGAGCAGGTGAACGCAAAGATCGAATGTCACGAGTTCGAATCTCCTACCAACACTTCATCGGTTGAGCCCGTTGCACCGGACTTGCTTAATGCGATTTATCTCTTTTGTACGGTTTACGGATTACTGTACATGGAGCGAGGTTTGCTTAGTACACACTCACGGATAGTAACTGCGGATTCTTACGTTAAAAGAAAAAAAATGATCAACTAATGGGCCATCTCTAAATATGCTCTCATCAAATATTCATATCCTAAGATTCACCATCATAAGACATGCCAAGTTAAAAGTCGACTATCAACCTACTTCAACCAGAAAACCCTCTTTTTATTCAGGTTCGAGACATGCTGGAGTATAATGTGGTAGCTAAGAGAAAAAGAGACGTGGGAAAAGAAAAGCAGACGAGGAGTGTTGATTTCTTTTTGTCCCCCCTTACCTCAGTCTTCCGCCTTTTTTACCTTGGTATATTATACCAGTCTATTAAATTCCTGTTACGTCCCCCACCCCTCTTACCTTTTGACCAGATACCCTTGGTTTTGCTTACCCAGCCATAGATTCGTAATAGTCTCACCAAATTTCTTAAAGCATACTGAGTAGGCCTAGAACAGGAAAACTTTATGTCTACATTAGCAATAATTAGGTCTCCTTTTGGCAAAATAATTTATAAATGGTTTATATAAAGAAAAATAGTAGTGGACACCTCGAAATGTGGGATTGGAATTAATGTTTTATTTTTACTAAAATTAAAAACCAAGTTATAAATTGTTATCCAAACAGAGGCTAAGTTGTTAAACCTCCATCTTTTTCCCACTCTATTTTACCCCTCTCTTTCCCTTTCCCTTTCATCAATTCTCCATAAATACGACCCTCTACACCACCAATTGCCTCTTCTTCTCAGTCGCTCTCCCTCCCTCTCTCTCACCCATATACACAGAGCACAGCACCACCTCTCTCTCTTGCCATTCCCCAGCAGGGTGATGCGAAGAAAAATGAGTAGAAGAGTGAGTTTCAGTTATGATGTCAATGACATGCCAATCATTTACCAACGGTATGGTGACAGTTCTAAAGCTGATGGAAACAAGAACAACGTAAATGAAATATGGAGTTACAGACATATCAGGAAATCCAGGTTTTCGCTGTCAGGTTTCTTGAGGCGTACTGGAGCAAAGGCTACCAGAGCACTTCGCTGTATGTCTAGTAGAAAGAGGTGTTCGCGTAAAGTTTCTTCTGCTTCTTTGGCAAGGTCACATTCATATGCTGAAACACTCGATTCTCAGAGGGCTGAGGCTATAGAGGACTGCATCGAGTTCTTGAATTCTTCGTCATCTTTGCAAAGATCAAATTCTGTCGCAAGTTCTTGCTAGAAGTATTTTGCTTGGAGGAAGAGAAGGATGTAAATGAATTAGAAATGAATCTGTTGTGTAGGTTATAGCAAGAAGTCGTCTGTCTGGGAATTTTTTAAACTGACAATGGAAACGTAGCAAGATTGAAAGAAATTTTTCTGTTAGTAATCTAGGAACTCACCTTGCAATCCAGTAAAACATTTCAATGTAATGAATGAGAGATTTCGTAGCATTTTGAAAGGCCAAATTTGGCACCATGTATGCTAACCACATAAATGAATGAATGAGAGATTTCATATATCAAAAATAATGCCCCTTATTTTTTTAATTTTTAAGTCGTAATGTTTAGCCGCTTTAGGTTTTTCTTTTCATTTGAAATGATATTGTCAACAGGAACCCTGCAATCTAGGACACATAACAAGCAACTTTCAAGAAAGCTATTATCCGTCCAAACTCAATTTGATAATTAAGTACATAACTATGACTTCAGGTAAAAAATGTAGAACTTCGAATTTGTCCAATGAACCACCATGCTCAGGGATCAAGGGAGAGTTTCTCTAGACCTCGGACACCATGACTTGAAGCTTTCTTCATTTCCAGAGCTCGCTTGTAAGGGGGTGCAATAGGAGGTTGCACTGGATCTAAGCTCTGGTAAGATCCATCTGCAACTTTAGGAAGTGGATATGAACGATCGGAGTCATACCCACTGAGATCCCCGCAGGCCAAAAATGGAATATACACCTTGTTAGGACCTTCTAACCACCCACTACTGCAATCTGTCAATTGATAAGAACCAAAAATGAGAACATATTGATATGATATCATCTTGCAGAATCAGAACTCGAAAGAAGAGGATTAGCGATTATTTTTTAATTGAAGCTGGGGTGATCATTCTGTTACAATTTCTGAGAGTTTCTTTTTGCGAGATATAGACATTGACGTCAAAGGATGAAAATTCCTTCAGTATATCAAGGAACAGGTCACACTCAGACACTTGAAACTTCCGCCTAATCCATTCATAACATAAAAGGGAAAAACAGTATGCATACCTGCATGTAACTATATCGAAAGAAGAAACAGACGTACAGTTAGCACAAGCAATCCTTCCCATTATTTTTTCTTTTATTTGTTTCCTTTTGCGGGATTATGGATAATGAATATTAATTAATAGTCCAAAAGGAAATGGAAACTGTTTTTCCTCTTTAAGACAAAAGCAAGTGTTACTATCAGGATTACCTAGATCGTCTGCACCAGACGGACTTCCAATCTTTTCAAGGAGGCGGTGCAGATCTTTTTCATTAAAACCTTCAGGGGGAGAGTAATTTTCACAAACAGCAAATGCTTCTGCATTACAGATAATGGTAAAAGATTAGGTTTAGAAAATTCAAGAGAAACTGTACACCGTATGCTGAACTTTAAAATCTCTTTAGATACCCCAACACACAGAATCTTTTTAATATGTAAACAAGTGATAATTCCTTTAGCTACACATTTTCAGCCACCTGATAACTTGAATAATGACACTTACCCCGATAGCAAGTTCAGTGAGAAGACTTGGTCCATATATAGCAAGATTAATAGTTCTAGAAAGATAAATGCCATTGAATCTTATGGAGTATCATCTTCTCACTTATGGAGGTGTGTGAAAATTCAAATGTCTATTTTTAAAGTCTTCTTAAGATCATTTACCATAGGAAGCGTGTGAAAATCTGTTTTTGGCAACAGTCCAAATTCTTGTTTGCAACAACGGTAGGGCAAAGTAATTTGTTCCACCTAATCCACAACTTCAGTAGGTAGGCGACCATATCCTCTCTCTGTTTGGCTCTTTCCTAAATGATTCCTAACAAAACCATGGTGCTGAAAAGGTCTACAGCAGATAAAACAATTTGAAGATCTAAGAAGTTGTCCTTCCTGTTTTTGGAGTGGTATTTGGTGGATAAAAATTAGGACGCACTTTAAACTGAATGGATCGGTCCAAATTCTCAGGAATATCCCTAGAGAAGGGAAATATGATATTGGAAGATCACATAACTTTTAAATAAAGGAGCCTAGAGAAAATAAGGAAAAATATCGGTACCTATACTTGAATTACGACTGCTTTTTGGTTTAGCAAATGTCACTTCTGTGAAAAATAATTTCAGCTGCAACAGAGAGGAAAAACATCACTGATTCTATGATCAACTCAAGATTCTGTCTACATATTAACTGATGTTGTAAACATGGATAAACTACTTTAACATTGTTAATAGAATTAAAGTTTACATCACAAGAAAAAATTATAACACAAGTCAATATTCAAAATAAAAACACCAAAAAAGGAGAGATTAACAAATACCATTGTTAGAAGTGAAAATAAGTACTATGTGCCTTGTAGTTTACAGTTTTAGCAATACCTTCAAAAAAGAAAACCCAAACTAAATTAACATAAACATCCTTGATTTTTATAGAAGGTTGATAGTTTTCCCATTTCTAACTTCTAGCACATGGTAACTTTTTGAATTGAGAGGAAATGCTTTTGTTGTTGATAATTGGTATTATAATGAATATTGAGTTTGAAATTTTACTCCAATGATTATTAGTTCATCATAACAAAGAAAATCCTCAACATTTTCTTCAAATCAAAGAATGTGCTTGGAACTCTGCAATAGTCTGTACTGCATTTTATGCAGAAAACAAATAAATTGTACTAAAACCTCTAGGAACCAACCAATACTAAACATTATCAACCTGCAAGCAAAATCAAAGAGATTAAGAGGACTGGTTTCTAGATAAAGTTGCTGCAGTACACACTCTAGCTTAGCAATGCAGTATCATGTAATCAACTTAGAACTGTCCAGAGGGGCGAAGATCCATTTACTAGATCAAACATTCTAAAGAACTTATACCACGTGTTCACTACTAGACAAAAATGATTTTGTTCAAACACTTTCTTGTATGAATTCCAACCTGTATCAATAAAGAATAATTTTCGCAAGCAATATCAGTTCGACATCTTTTGTTCTTTCACTAGAGAAAGAGAGGGGTTTCTGTTGTAAGATCTTAATTTTGACTCGGATAGGTGGAGGGGACTTGCGGATCAGAAGATCAAGGATTGTAAGATCCTAATAAATAATGTTAATTTATAAATATTAAAAAATATAAAAAAGGTCTAAGAACACTGTATCAACTACAAGTCCATGATTCATGAAAAACGACCAATATAAACAATTTTTTATTTTATTTTCTTTTATTTTTTTACTTAAAGAGGTCCACAATAATGTTTTTGTCAAATTTGAGCGATGAACATATGTGAGAGGTGAGACTCTGAGAGTAGAATGCTAAATAATTGATTTTGGATTTGAGTTAGAGATTTTACATTTTTGTTTGATGTTTTTTATTTTTTTCTTTCTACCTTTTTGATCTGAATTATATTATGTTACTTAATCAAAAGAAACCAGCCCATTACTGAAATAAGTAAGCCCATCACCCTAGCCCGATTTATTGAATTTCTATTATTTTCTAGATTGTAGGATCGTACAATCCTAGTGATTTGAAATCGATTCTAGTAGCAATTCTAGAAGATTGCGATTCTAGACTCGGTCCAGACTGTTTTGGTCATTTCGGATCGTAGGATTCCAAGGATCGCACTTTTAACAACCTTGATTAGCTGCTTATATAAGATTATATTGTCCTGTGCATTGAATTCATGTATTCACACAGGAAACTATGCCTCAAGTTTATATAATGCCACGAAATACTGTATATCCTGAAAATGGAAAAACTATACCCAAATTCATCACTAGAATGTTAAAATGGAAAATGAATACCTGAAATGAGACTAAATGTTATTAATAATTAACAGAAGTGAATGAATGACCTGAAACAGCTCCAATTATTGTTGGTTTAGACAGTATCGACAAATCAACAAACCTGACAGTAAAGGAGACTGGTATCTTTTCCTCGAAATATCTTAGCAATAAACTTTCCACCTCTCTTTAGTATGTGTGAAACTATTGTTAATCCCTGCAAGCACATTTAGCCATAATCTGAATCAGTGAGAAAAAATATTATATGAAAAAGAGATGATAAATGGAACAAAATACTTGGCATGAAAATGTGATTTGATTGTCTTGGAATATAGTGTGCAAGGAATCAAGAAAATGTGCAAACAGAAGAAATTAGAAAATTGACATTTCTTCCCATCTCTCATAGCTGTGATGAGTTTCCAACAAAGTTTTTGGTCCTTCCCCAGATTCATTTGGTTGTCACTTTCAAGCAACATGACATTTGCAGGAGTTGACAAATATGTATGAAAGATGACATGAAAAGTAAAACAGCACAAATGTGATGCACATGCACATCGGTGATCTACTCTAACATAGTCTAAAGAAAAAACATTTACCAATTTTCCCTTGTAATAGGGAGATTAGCAAACAAAGAATTTAAATTACTAACCGCCAATATGAGTTGGGATTGAACAAATTCATCCATGTCATGAAGGCCAGTTACTGCAGGACACAAGGATAGCATGTTTATACATGGATCAAATTATAGACACAAGTATGATAGAGTGGGTCCATATAACTTCACACAGTTTTTCACTAACCATCAGGAGCACCATCACAGACAACAAGGTCAGCCTTGCATCCATCGAAATGCCGAATAACCTGAGAAAGCAGAAAGGATGCTTTACTTACACGTCACTGGTAAAAGATCATAAAGTGGGAGTTGATACATATATTGCTTATATTAACAACCTCAATAATAACACCCTGAAAATAATAAAACATTAGAAGTGGAATGTAAAATATTAGAGAAGTGAAAATGAAACGCCGCTGACAGGGAGAAGAAAATATGACGACATAGAAATCCAGACTCAGGTACTTGTTACAAATCTTAGAAGCAGAGAAGTGATCTTACCGGCTCAAATCCCAGTATGATCCATACAAAATGAGACAGATGAGCAAAATGTGGTGCATTTATTTAGTTATTCTTATTCAAAGGAAAAACGCTCCTCTTTCCCCGTTTTGATCACAAATATAGCCCATGTTGGTATTGATTTAAATCAGATTTTAATCTAAGTTAAAGTCAAACAATTAATATTAGCCGCATATTTTATGAGTTCCACAACTTTTTAACCACACATTTTAAAAACTTTTATCAAAATCTACTAAAATTCCCCACCAAACAGGGGTATAATATTGGTACACCCTTACTAATATTTTTCTTGCTTTTTTTTTTCTTCCCTCCTCTTATTGGCACGAAAATCTTTAGGGTGTTTCTTTACTGCATCCAATCCCCATTAGCAAGCTGCAAACTTCATAATTGTCTCCAAAGTTCCAACTAACATTCGAATATGAATTCTGATTAACATATTTAAAATAATGGTTTATTACAGGTTCAGGGGACATGCAAATAAACCCACAAGTACCCATATACATGTATTCATAACACACAATTCTCTGTTTTGGTTTATTATTCATCGAGAATCTTTCTCCTTGTATTCTTTCGTAACTCTTTGTACTTCTGGAACCGGACTATACCAAAAACGTACTTTTGTTGTTTTACTGGTAAGTGGGTAGGGGTCTATGCCATACCCCACCTCGAAAAAGTAGATATTAAATAAAAAAAAAGGAAAAAGAAAAAGATGTGAACACAAACAGAAGAGCAAGCAGTTCTTACCACTTCAGCTGTCCGGGCATTTGTTATATCCCCTTGAACTTGAATAACACCTTCTATAGGAGCCATGGGCTGTAAGTCAATAGCCACAATGAGTGGGAAATCAACATCCCTGCAAAATTTTAATTCAGATCCTCTAGACCGTTAAATATGTCAAAGTGATGAGGTCCATAAGGATGACATGATTAAGGTTTCTATGATATGAAACTATGAGATCACGAATGTGTATGATAGCGAAGAGAAGAAATGAAGAATACAAGAAAAAGCCATCAGATAAGTAAATAAGATGGTGCAGCTTCACTTTTATAGCAAGCGTTTCGCTCATGCAGATTCTTGTAAAGAAATAATTACTTCAAAAAGGGGTTAAATTCACCAATGACCACTCAACTTTATACTTAACGTCATTATGGCCACCTAATTTGATTTTGTTTCGCCATGGCCACCCAACTTTATTTTTTTTTTTGATAACCGTGGATGTCCGGGCTAGCTTTCGCGCACCTCAACTAATCCCACGGGGCCCTGAAGTTTACAGCCGTTTCTCACCTCAGTGGCCCTGAGGGGATTCGAACTGGTGACCATTGGAGAGCAAACCCAAGGCCTGACCAATTGAGCTACCCCTCAGGCTGTCTGGGAGTGCTTAAAATCTGGCCAAAAATTGATTATTTTACCGTTGAATAACCCAACGGTCCAAAAAACAAAGAAAATGCCTGACTTTTGTATCAGACCAAGAGACAACCAACGAGCAGAAAATCAATTTTTATTCCCAAAGCTCTCCCAGACAGCCCCTTAGTATCACCATGACCACCCAACTTATTTTAATCATTTTCACTAATTTTAAAAATGGTAAAATAGTAGCATTATATATATATATATATAATAAATTTAAATACAAACAAAATTAAAATAAAAAATATATTTAAAAAATAAAATAAAATAAAAACTTATTTTAAAAAAAACGTTACTTAGAAAAAAAAAAAAAAAACTTATTTTAAAATAAAAAAAAATAACTTTTTTTTTTTTTCAATTTTATTATATATATATAATACAAAGTTACAATTTTATCCATTTTAAAATTAGTGAAAATGGTGAAAAAAAAGTTGAGTGGCTATAGTAAAATGTCATATGAAATTGGATGACCATGTTGAAACGTTACGTGAAATTGGGTCGCCATGGTGCCACTAAGGCCGTGTTTGTTATAGATTTTAATCTAATTAAAATTGAAAATATAGCCGTTATTGGGTTTCACTCGCCTAATAAAAGTCAACAATAACGGCTAGTTTTTTAATTTTAATCCGATTTTAATTTCTACCGAACATGCCCTAAATATAAAGTTGAGTGGCCATTGGTGGATTTAAACACTTCAAAAAAACTCTTCCATAACAACATCAACATTATAATTACTAGCCTTGAACTCAAAGCTTTAAATCCTTTCCGATGACAAACACTTGAAATCAATGCAACACATAATACAGTGCTAAGAGCATGGGAATAATATTAGGAGAAAAGGTTCCGAGGATTGACTTCCTTCTCACATATTACTCAGTAACTGCATCATAAAACATAACAAGAAATTCCATGCAGCTTTAGAAACTCTTTAATAAGATTATTTGTAATGAAGTCAGTTTTCAGACACTTCTATTAATGGAGTTTTTAGACAATATAATTACCAAATCCAGAATAAAACCTAATTGGGCAAGACTTGGTGACTAATAAAATGAGACCTGGGATGCCATATTCACACTTGCATCAGTTATTTGTACTGAAGTTATTGGATAATCTGATAAAGACAATTGGGGATTCATGGAATTGTTAGAATTGAACATTGAGGAATAAATACGTAAAATAACACTCAAAGCAAAGCAATTCAGAATTGGAATACTTAACATGGTAAAAATTGTTACTTAAAAGAAAACATAGGTCCAACTACCAAAACATACTTGGGATCAGGTGACAGCTTTGCTGGGAGATAAAGCTTTCGACTCAAAACCTACATGTAATATATAAGATATAAAACTCAGTTAGATGCAATGCACGTGACTACATTGAAGAGTTTTAAGGACGTGTAAGTAAATATGTAGAGGTAACAATGAATCCCGAAATGGCACATACCTGACTCCAGCTACCAGGCGCTGCACATAAATCCACCACACGTTTTACTCCTGCAAAGTATTGGGGTTATGTTATCAAATGGCAGTAAATAACTTTTCACTGCATCATATCAATAACAGATAACTGCAGCCAAAAGGGAAACAACTGAAACTTTTTTGCTTAAAATGTACTCAGATAATAACCCAAGAATGGAGGAGCCTGTAAAAGAATTAGTCATATCAGTATGCACATCACTTAACGTACCTTCAAATATGTTAAATTCCTCATCTATCTGAAGCAGTTTGAAGGCACTTCGAGCACGCCAGCCTTCCTCTTTCGCCTTCCTATAGTAGATATCCTGCAAAATCAATCAATCCATTTCAGTGATTTTGATTTAGTGCCAGTCCAGATAAAAATAAAAGAAGTTCTAGCATGCAATTGGAGCAGAGTAAGGGTACCCTTTTATCTCTTGATGCTTTTCCCATAATTTGAGTTGAACTTCCACCGAATGAGATGAAACTTCCCACGAAAATTAACGAAAGAAACAGGCTAATTCCGAGCTTGCGAGCGTAATCCTGAGACGGAAGTAAAATCTTGAGCCCCAGAACCTCTTCTAATGATCACTGTTTTACAAAATGAAGTATGGCAATGAATAACATCGCAAAGCAAATGAAAACTACATCAGAACTTAATATCCTAAAAGAGACATCACTGTAATATTACCACACTTCCAACAGAATGGCATTTTCGTTCAAAAGATGCACACTTTATTATAAGTTCGTGACATTACTTTCTAACTCAACAATTACTTAAACACCTTGTGTGCATTCCTGCACCCTGCTCACTCTCTCACACACAGATATACATACAAAAATACATGCATAGAGAGAGATTACATCCCAACCCAAAGATACACGGGCTTGCACCGAAGCACACACTGGATAGGAATTTGAGGGCTTGGTAACTGTAATTTTTTGACTCTTTTTATTTTTATTTTTTTCTGTTGGCTACTTTTATAGTTTATGTTACGTACTGTTTGGCAACAGGGATTTTAAGCCAGATTTAATTATGTGAAATCTTTAAAAAGTAGTGCTATTAAGTTATCAATTCGAAAAATTCAAATATGATGGATTAAATTAAGTTTATTGATATCAAACTTAACAAATTTTTCCAGTAAAGCGACGTCTCTTGAATGGCCTTACCTAAGGGCATATCTATTGAAGTATATTCTTCTCATTGATCAATCAAAACTCTTCTTACTGGAAAAACATATGGCTTTCTGGATGTAGATGACCAGGGGCAGAGCCATGAATTAACATTACGAGGGGC
>CAIGRQ010223486.1:0-12495 GCA_903798375.1 Fraxinus sp. D2006-0159 | reverse complement strand
TGCCACCATGTGGAAGAATATACTCCGTGGGATGTTGTCAGAGATTCAACGCTACTAATATAATATTTTACAAGATATCGATACACACTTCTAGACCCCTTCTTGGCAACTGGGTTTTTAGAGCTTGTTTGGTAACCATTAAAATCCGATTAAAATTGAAAATATAGTCGTTATTGAGTCTCACCCGTCTAATAAAAGTCAACAATAACAGCTAATTTTTTAATTTTAATCCGATTTTAATTTCTACCAAACAGGCTCTTAATATTTCAAGTAACATAGAGGAGGTGATTTTTCATATTTAAGCAAAATATTTTCTAAAAGAATATGCTATAGTTGTTATAGATTTATGGCGTGTTCGGTAGAGATTAAAATTGAAAAATTAGCCATTATTTTTTACTTTTATTAGACGAGTGAGACCAAATAACGACTATATTTTCAATTTTAATTGAATTTTAAGAACGACCGAACACGCCCNATATTTTCAATTTTAATTGAATTTTAAGAACGACCGAACACGCCCTTATTCTCTCGTTTTAAAAGTTACATAAATATTTCTCGAGATTTGTTTCGTACCATAAATTTTATACATTTTAAAGGTCATTGTACAAAAATTCAATCGGAAAAATAGAAAATCGGGTTGGAAATATCTATTCAACAAGAAGTATTGAGAACCTTTCCAGTTATGGGACTAATTAAAAACTTAGGGCATCTCCAAGTGCTCTCTATCATTTGGAGAGTATCTATAAATTTAGAGCGTTAAAATTTTGAAGTACTCCAACAAATTCTTTATATTTAACACTTAATTTTACTACTTTCAAAAAATATTTATTATTTTTCTTTCTTTTATTTTAAATAGATTTTTTTTAGATTATTTTATTACTTTCCTACATTGAAAATTAAAACTTCTTAAATGCATTTAATTATAGAGAGTGAGTTTGGCTCTTCAAATTTGGAAAGTCAAACCCATTCTTTAAATTAAAATGATTTAAAGAGTTTTTTTGGAGCATGATTTTATATGTTAGACTCTTTAAAATAGAGGTATATCATATTTAAAGAGTCTCTTGAAAATACTCTTAGACCCCATAATGTCGACCGTTCTAGTATAGCAAATATGTTATTAATACAAAATTTACTAATTTGAGAGTGTGTTTGGTGCATATTAAAATGAGAGAATGTTTTTTTTTAAAGTGATGTGATGAGGAATATGTGGCTGAAAAAGAAGGAAAAATTATTGATTCGATGGAAAATATTATTTTATTGAAGAATGTGTAACTGAAAATGAGTAGAAGAATGAGAATGAAAAAAATAATGTGGATCAAACAGGGGCTGAATATAATTCCAAGTTTGGCATTTCATCTCTCACAGGAAAGAAAAGCTTGTGTAAAATCTGTTGCTTTGGGAAACGCTTACCAAAGTTTGTGTGCATTTCAATTTACTGTACAGTGACCTCGGAAATTGGAAAGTGATGTAATATTGAATTATAAAATTAAGGAAAAATTGCAGTTGAGGTACGAAACCTTTTAGTTTTTTTTGTAGATTTTGCCCAAACCTTTTATTTGTACCACCGTAGGTATCAAACCTTTAAAAAAATCGCAGATCAAGTCCAAATTGACGAATTCCATTAGTTTGACACTAAAAACTATCAGTTGACCCCAGAAATTAAAAATTTAATAATTCTTCCCAAACAAGCTAAGGGTATTTTGGACATAATATATTTCTCATATTAAATAAAAAAAATTAATAATCCCACCCCTCTCCTTTCTTCCCCGACTCTCTCACCAAGGCGATTCAGTTTAGAAAATAGTCTAAAATCGGTAAATTCGGGTTGGATCGAGTTTGGGTAAAAATCGACCTGACCCGATCCCTTTCGTTGCCCACCACTAGGTGGGATTATTATTATAATTTTATTTAATATGAGAAATATATTATGTCCAAAATACCCTTAGCTCCTTTGGGAAGAATTATTAAATTTTTAATTTTTGGGGTCAACTGACAGTTTTTAATATCAAACTAACGGAATCCGTCAATTTGGACTTGAGCTGCGATTTTTTTAAATGTTTGATACCTACGGTGGTACAAATGAAAGGTTTGAGCAAAATTTGTAAAAAATTGAAAGATTTGGTACCTCGGCTGCAATTTCCCCTAAAATTAATGATTCTATTTATTATTATTAAAAATATGAAACATAAGAATAACCTAAATAATGTCTCACATAAATAGAATAAAATTTAAATAATTAAATAAATTTAACTAAGTGGCCAGTGAAGTTGTATTATTAGCATAAGAGGCGATATTTTTACATTCTCTCAATAACGTTCTAATTTATATGTATTCATTATGATTATCGACTTATTATTTAAATATAAAGCTTGAAAGTGAAATAAGAAACTTACATGATGGTTTACACATTAAAATTTATTTTTCAACCATAAAAAATCACACAAAGACCAATAGTTATACATAGATGCGGACATTTTAATCGAAATTGAACTTTTTGAAACGACATCATCGATTTTGATTTGAATTCAAATATTACATGGAATTGAATTATTTCATTTACAAAATACTAAAAAGTTTAATATATGATTTTCGTTCTTGAGATACCTAGATCTAATCACCGATGCACACAAAAGGTGGACATTTCAACTAGAATCGAACCTCTCAAACAGCCGATTCATGTTCGGTTCCAAAAAAAGGATGTAACTAAATGATTTTATTTATAAAATATCCGAAATTTAATGTGCGATTTTGGTTCTTGATGCCTAGCTCTAATCAACAGCCTCTACAAGAAGATAGTTGGACGAAGTTGGCAATGATGATGATGGAGATGGAAGTGGTAAGAATAAAAAAAAACATTAATGGTTGTTACAATACAACATAGTAAAATACGATGCACTTATTTTACGTCCCATCAATAAAGCAAAATTTTGTTATTACAAAAAAGTTTATCTATACGATATTATGAATTAATACAGTACAATAAACATGTCTTCTTAAACAAGATACATTTAATTGTCGGGGAATTGAGCATCACTACAACTTACACACATCACCATAAAATATTTGAATTTGAATATCTATTGAAAAAAATTATCTTATTTTTTCTCCATAATATACATATTATATTACCATGTTTATTTCTATTGTAATTTATTTTCTTTAATTCCAACCACGTCTTGAATCGCAAAAATTGCATTCTTGAAAAAAAATGAGTATTGTCTTCACTTAATCGTCCCACCAATGAAACATTGACAACTTATTATGTGAGTTTCTTTGTAACATACAAGAAGTCATGCAACACACTACGAACCTATTCGAAAGATTTTTTGAAAAGTCAAAAGTTACTTTTAAACATATTTAAATAATTTTCTATAAATATTTTATCTCACAATAAGAGCTTTTGGAAGGGGTTGATAAGGTAATTTTCTTAAAAAAAATAATAAAAAAATAAAGCGTTGGCAATAGAGCACTATAAGTGATATTACTCTTAGAATTGCTTCTTATTATTTGATAATAAGGACTCATCTAATGAGATGTCAATATTTTATCAATGAGACAGTCGAGTGAAAAAAACATATCTCAAGACGAACGGACAAAACATGTCTAAATAACCTTAAAAATGTTGTTTTAAAACTATGCTGTCATTGCTATGTTGATTTTAATAAGTTACTTTTAATAATTTAATATTACTTAAATATAAGTAATTTTTGCTTTTTATATATGTACATGACGTCACAAAAGTTTAAATTAAATGAAATCCAACTCTTTTGACATGCGTGACAACTTTGGTAGGCGAGGTTTGAATACATGTCCATTTTCAAATAGGCCTTATTTGGAATCTAATGATTCCAAGTATCGAGTTACTTATGTCAAATTCCATATTTTCACCCAATTATGAACCATTCCTTTTCTTTTTTAAACTTGTAAATAACTTTAATGGTTTTTAATTTTTAATCTGTAATCCGACCATATTTCGGACATATTTCTATATTTCTCGATCAAACTAACCTATTCAATCCGTTTTGAAAGCATTAATTTGAACTACTCCAAATCATTTCAATATATTTTGTATCGACCCATATTTTTTCGTTTTCTTTATATATTTTTCGTTATAAACCTAAGTTTTTAACAACTGGACCATTAAAAAAGTAAGTTAAGCGAAGCTCGTGTGACATTTTAATGTCCATATGAATATAACTATCCATTAAATACTCACGTGCAATAAAATTGGAAAGTTAGAGATTTAAATGTTAAAACTGAAGATTGAGGACTTACATGCACAATTTTAAATAGCTTGGAGGTGCCAATTGTATAATGTCCATGTAAATTAAAGAGTACTTGTATGTTACAATTGCATCAAAACCCCAACATTTGGAAATTTATCTTGTACCTAATACATTTTTGGTACTTATACCTTCAACGTTTTTGTTTGTAACCCAATGGACAATCTCATCCATATTAACAAGATATTTTACCATTTATGAACTTTCCCTCTCACGCTACATGTCCCCTCATCCCATATCGACAACCCCAGACTGTCATTCTACACCGATGAGGAGACAACTGGGTGGAATATCAATCGTTTGTGTGGTCACGAGTAGTCTAGTTATAACTTGTAAGTAATCGACATCTCTACGTATACTTTATTATTTAACACATTTACAATTACATTTGTTTATTTTCGTTTTAGGGATGACAATAAATTTAGTCGAGTCGAACTGAGCAAGCTATCTAGGCTCAACTTCGTCCCATGACCTTTTTCATTGGCTAGTTAAGTCGGCTTGCAAGCTCTTCGATTTTTTAAGCAATTTTTTTTTCGAAGAATAGAAAAATTAAAATAGAAAAAGATTTTTGTTTCATAATTGAATAAGAAAATAAAGCTTTCCCACAAAGTCCACGAGTCTTACTTGTCGACCTCGACTCAATTTATGAACTCACCGAGCCAATCATTGACGGAACTCTCACTCGTGCCAACCCGCGAAGCGGGCTAGCGATCAGGGTAGTGACCACCATATTATTTAGGCTGGATATTTTGTTCTTAGAGTTGGGTATCGTCTGGTAGTCAACTCTAGGGGTATAGTGGTCTTTCCCCATTTTTACAGTCGCCTCTCTCACATCTGGTTTCAACTAGAGAGAGAAAGGAACAGACTTCCCCGGTCACAACCGCCAGGTTCTTACCTTTCTTGACGATGTTACTGTACACACGCGCGCACACAGATGTTTAGCTAGTCCAAGATTCTTCCTAATCATACACGTAAGCACGCACGCGGCACGCATAATATTCATAGCATGGCTTTTGTCAACAAAAAATACACATCTAAGCTCGTCACTTCAAGTGGGCGTCTGGTAATTTCGGCTGTCAAATTCTTCTACCTCTAGGGTTAGGTTTCCCCCCTTACGTTATACGTAATGAATCTGAGTTGGGTTTTGGTGCGAGGTTCATTTTGAATTCGATTCGCTGTTTGATTGGTGAATTCTTGGATTTTTCCAGGAGTCTCCCTCTGTTGCTTGATTAACATTTCTGGGTTTTTCTGTAAACTTAAAACGTTGTATCTGTTCGCCGCGAAATTTTCTGAAACTCTGAGGTCAGTTCCAATAAATATATTATTTGTCTATTTATGAATAGTTCGAATTATAAATCCATGTATACACGAATGTTTACGTATCCACGTTCTTGTGTCTATGACAGGGCTTCTATCTGTTTGAAGTGGATTGGGAAATTGGGTGAAAGAATTGGGGCTTAAGGGTAGTTTAGATGAATATGTTACCCACGAACTGTGTAATTTATAAAGAATTGAGGGGAAATTTGAGTTCAATTGTAACACACTAACAGTTGAACCTTTAAAGAATTTGGGATATTATTCCTTCTGGGGTTTTAAGATTGGATGGAGTACCCTTTTTGGAGTAAAGAAAATGGTACTGGTTATTGGGTCATGCCAAGGGGTCAGATGGAGGGTATGGCTGCGCAGTTGATGGATAATGATGAGAGGTCCTCTAATTCAAAGGACTCGTTAACAAATGTTGCAGAATTGATGAATTTTGATGCATATGCTGGATGGTGCAACAACCCCGGTGATGCAAGGGATCACACGTTTCCCTCTTTTGCCATGTCACCTATGAGTTCAACATCTACAAATTTCTCACCCTTTGATGGATTGAACTTTATAGAAAACTATAATTTAGGAGTTTCCATGGCAGAAGGTGATATGATTGGAACTACGTTCAGTGAGGGAGCTAAAATGATGTTTCAGCAAATGGACAGCCAATTGTGTTTTCCTATGGATTCTACAGATTATGGGGTCAATGTGACTAATAATCGAGATAAGAGCTTGAACCAACGAACAGCAGCTACTGATGTAGAAAATATTGCGATTCCAAGGACTCCAACTCCATTAATGGCTGAAAAGATGCTCAGAGCATTAAATTTATTTAAAGAGTGGTCTGAAGGTGGTATTCTTGCCCAAGTTTGGGTTCCAATTAAGAATGGAGATCAATACATCTTGAGCACTTCTGAACAACCTTATTTACTTGACCAAACTCTCTCTGGATATCGTGAAGTGTCCAGATTATTTACTTTTGCAACAGAATCAAAACCAGGTTCTTTCCCAGGGCTACCTGGCCGTGTATTTACCTCAAAGATTCCAGAATGGACTTCAAATGTGATGTACTACAATAAGGCTGAGTACTTGCGGGTACAACATGCAATTCATCATGAAGTCCGTGGATCTATTGCTCTGCCTGTGTTTGAGGATGATTCGCATGAAGCGTCATGTTGTGCAGTGCTTGAACTGGTTACAATGAAGGAGAAACCCAATTTTGATACAGAGATGGAAAATGTTTGTCGTGCCCTCCAGGTTATTTTTCTTAATTTATAGTTGTTGTTCATTTTTCTTAATTTCTTTCTTAAAAGTAATTCTTTAGTGATATTGCTGTGTAAAGTTTTGCTACATGTTTTCAGGGGCATGTTAAATAGATCATAAGATTTTTATTTATTTATTTTTTTATGTCTGTTTAGTGTTCACAAAAGTGATGGTAGCATTTGTTTGACCCCACCTCTAACCCCCACCAAGAAATTGTTGGCATAAGAGTTGTTTGCATGAGATTTCTTCACTAATGAAAACAATATTTGCAGACTTGTTAGTTGCTCTTTCTAACCTTCGGCTCTAAACATGTTCAGGCAGTGAAGCTACGGAGCACCGTACCACCTAGACTTCATTCCCAGGTCTGAATGAACTTTTGGTTTGATCTTCTTATATCGTTTATGAATAAGAACAACTGCAATTTGTTTTCATGATGTCATGTATAATCCCTTTTTTGAACCATATGTTAATTTTCAGTGCCTCACACAGAATCAAAGGGCAGCTTTAGCTGAGATCACAGATGTTTTAAGAGCTGTTTGCCATGCACATAGGTTACCTCTTGCACTCACATGGATTCCTTGCAGTTACACAGCGGGGGTTGGAGACGATACTATAAAAATAAGCAGTCGGGGATGTAATTCGTATTACGACGAAAGATGTGTACTATGCATTGAGAAGACTGCTTGTTATGTGAATGACAATGGCATGAACGGATTTGTGCATGCATGTGCAGAGCATTATCTTGAGGAAGGACAAGGTATTGCTGGGAAAGCTCTTCAATCAAATCACCCCTTCTTTTACCCTGATGTTAAGGAATACCATATAAGTGACTATCCACTTGTTCATCATGCTCGCAAATTTGGTCTAAATGCTGCTGTTGCAATCAAGCTAAGAAGCACATATACTGGGGATGCTGACTATATACTAGAGTTATTTCTTCCTGTTGATATGAGAAGGAGTACAGAACAAGAGCTCTTGCTAAACAACCTCTCAGGTACCATGCAAAGGATCTGCAGAAGTTTAAGGACAGTCTCAGATGCAGAACTACTTGGGGGAGAGGATTCCAAGGTTGGTTCACTGGATGGGGAAGCCCAAAACACATCACCAATTGCATTATCCAGGAGAAGCTCTCAACCATCGCTAATAAATAGCAATTTAGACTCCAATCATGATATCCTGAATGTTTCTGATGTAAAAACTCCTGATGAGATGGAAGCTCACAGTGCTAATAAACAGGTACTCGTACATTTAGCCCCCGTTTGATCTACATTATTATCTCATTAAAATGAAATATATGACCGTCATCCAGCACATCAACATTTAAATTCAAATTTCCTATCTCTTGTGTGGGCCCAATAACGGCTATATTTTTCATTCTCATTCTACAATAATTAGGCTCAAACAGGGCCTTAGTTTGTTACTTTTATGTTAATAGATCTCACACCTTTTCTTTTGGATAAGTTACCTCTCATAGTTGTCCTTTATCATTTATATTGGATCATTTGTTCAAGGATTTTTACATTAGCATGATGACGTTTCATATTATCAAAAAGAACCATGCTTGGTAAACTAACGTGGATGGCATAGGGTAAATATACGATAATCACTCAAGTGTTCAAAGAATCCCTTAGACCAAATTTCTAAATACAGAAAGCATTGTGAGCTTATTTTTCCTTTCAAACAAATAATTGATATGTACATATAAGATTAATCAAATTAACTTGAAATGGAAAACTAAGGTTACAAGAATGTCTAGTCTGAAATATCATATTTGCTCTGGTGTTCCAATATTTTGATAGAATATTGTGCTAATTGGGTGTTTATTTTTCTTATACTGGTTTTTCATTTTTAAGAGTTAAATGTTCTGTATCTCCTTAGTCTAATGTCTTCATTGGCTAGCGGAATTGAGCTGTATTATTGCTTAAAATTACTGTAGAGGATGGCTAAATCAAGGAGGCAGACAGAGAAGAAACGTAGCACAGCCGAGAAACATGTCAGTTTAAGTGTTCTTCAGCAATACTTTTCTGGGAGCCTTAAGGATGCGGCAAAAAGCATTGGTGGTAAATATTCATTTATAATTTTCTAAGAATTACATCAATTGCAACCTGTTACATTGCTTGAGCCAAAAGTATTACACACATTCCCTTATTATTGAATGATATTCTGAATTTATCATCAGTTTTGCATTCCCCTTTGTGAACATTTTTTGAGCATGCATATTCATTTACAGAATTGGACACAAGATTTGCTAAGTTGGTATGCAAAGGTTTCAATTACCATAGATCAATAATATGGATCAGTGCAGAAATGCTAATGTTAATAATGATTTTGTATTTATACCAGAGTTTCAATTCCACCATTATTTGTAACTTTTGGGGTTCCAAAGAACCATTTGTTTACAACTTACTCTTGTTGCTAAGGTTTGTTGATTCATTTTTGGGGAAGCGTACAGTTGGAGTAATTAGTTGAAACCAGAAGAAAACTGGTAACCCAGTAATAAGAACTGCATAATTTTGAAAAGATGATTTTGAGATAAAAGAGGAAAAACCTTTCGAGTAATATTTTTATGAGATGGCGCTTATCTGGGATGTGATATTGTTTTGAGAACTCTTTTAAGGATGACTTAATATTCGTGTTTTGTGTCTTTGTAGTATGTCCTACCACTCTCAAGAGGATATGTAGACAACATGGCATCTCAAGGTGGCCATCTCGCAAAATCAACAAAGTGAATCGTTCTTTGAAGAAAATACAGTGTGTGCTCAACTCTGTTCAGGGCATGGAGGCAACATTGAAGTTTGATCCAAATACGGGAGGTCTCGTGGCTGCTGGCTCTACCAACCAAGAGTTTGAACCAAAAAAGTGTTCTCTTATCCCCAGTAATAATCATGTTACAAACTCTGATGCTGTTACCCACTACACGATCTCAGCACCTCCAACATCTTGCATTGATATTGAGACCAGCACTGGGAAAAGGGAAGAGTCTTCTGTGGACGGAAATGAAATGGCTGGAATAAATGTTGTCAGTCCAAATTCGAGTAGTGGTGAGTTCATTTCGAATGTGATCCCAAAAAACTGTAATAAGTCCGAACTATGCACTATGCCTTGGGTCACTTCTGCAAAGGCTCCCCAAGGTTCTTTCCTTGCCAGAGAAGAATTCCCTAAATGGGAGCTGAATAACAGTGTCAAACTAGAGGCCCCTGAAGCTCATTTTGTTTCTCAAAGCTCAATCTCCATGGCTGCTGCTGATGAGATTGACACTAAATGGAAAGGTGATGATGCAGTTACGGAACATATCCAACCGACTTCCCCAGGCATGACCGACTCATCTAATGGGTCCAGGTCAACGATGAATGCCGGTTCATCTAGCTCAGGAAGTTTTGGCGAAAGGAAGCATTCAAAGACTCAGGCAAGATGTGGAGACAATAGTTCAAAAATTACAGTGAAAGCTGCTTATAAGGAAAATACAGTCCGGTTTAAATTTGAGCCTACTGCAGGATGTTTTCAACTCTATGAAGAGGTAGCAAAGAGGTTTAAACTGCAAATGGGGGAATTCCAACTCAAGTATCTTGATGATGAAGAGGAATGGGTGATGTTGGTAAACAACTTGGACTTGCAGGAATGCCTCGAAATTTTGGATTTTGTTGGCAGCCGCACAGTTAAGTTTCTCGTTCGTGATTTGCCTTGTGTTATCAGTAGCTCAGGTAACAGCAATTGCTACTTGACCGGAAGCTCTTGATAATCCATCTTCATATAACCATAGGAGTAATGGAATCACCTGGTTGTGTTTTATCATTGCTAATGGAATTTGTCTTCTGCTAGTTTGGTTCCTGCAAGAGAAGCTCAGCGAGAACAATATTAATATGATGCATGGAAGTTGTTAGATGGTACCTGTTTCTGTTATATATTGAATTTATTGATTATGTAAATGTTAGAAGCTTTATGAATGTTGCAGTTGTTGCAAGAACTCGCAGTCTGTATAGTAGTTTCGTATAATTACAGTATGAAAACGTCCTAATTCATGTTAAATCTAGTGGAGTTTTTCATTTATAAAATGATTTTCATCTTCTCTAATTTACGACGCAGTTTCCTTTCATGCATTGTAATACGTATAATTTGCCTAAATTGGGTTCATTTAGGGCATGTTTGATGCACTGTATTACATTTATAAGGATTAAAATAATTCAATCTTATCTTTATTCGATGTTTGGTATAGCTCGTACCTTGATTAAATAAAACTGGGGCGCTTATTCTCATTTATTCAATCTTATAAAATTAGTATGTCATGTAGGATGAGTATTTAAGAATTTCATTTGTAAGTAAAAATAATAATTTTTACCTTAAAACTCAAGTTATAAGAAATTATTTAATTGTGAAAAATTCATTTTTAATTGAAAGCTTGAGCATAATTTACAAGTAAATTATAACTAAAAAAAGTTATATATGAGTTAAAAATTACTTAAGAAATTAACTTAAAAGTTGTACAAATGCTTATGTAAGAAGAAAAATCACTTATAAGTTAAAATTAAATTTATTAGTAAAAAGTCACTTATAAGACATAAGTCCACTTATATGTAAAAAATCGCCTATAAGTAAAAATACTATTTTAACTAAAAAAACTCGATTGCAAATTAAAAAGATTACTTACAAGCAAAAAATTCAATTATAAGAAAAAAAAAAACTCAATTATATGAAAAAATTTGTTCAGAAGTAAAACATACTACTTCTAACAAAAAAAAAAAAAAAAATCAATTGTAAGTATACAATTATTTTGTATAAAATATCGACAAAAAATCGCTTTATGTAAAAAAAATTCTTTCTAAATTGTGCCACTCATTAAGGAAAATCCTTATATTGGACACGATTGGTTCAAATATGCGAAGTCAATGTAAATTCTCGATTTTTGTTGCTCTTCTTCACTAGATTGAGTTTGAGGCCTAGAGGGACCGCTACCGTGATCAACCTGTTACTTACGAGTTTATCCAATTCCTCCTCCAACACATTGTACCTTTCGATATTGAGTGCCCAAATCTTCTGAATTTTTGGGCAAAACTTGGGATTGACCCTTAAAAACATGGCTTGTTATCGTTGGATCAATGCCCACCATGTTTGAATGCCTTCCGACAAAGCCATCTAGGTTGGACAACTACAATTCATTTTTCTTCAACCATTTTTCCTCCCGTCAAAGCCACTTCCAATGTATTGCAGCTCTTTGTTGGGATAGAAGGGCCTTAAATTAAATCCCCATGATGCAAGGGTCGATGCTGTCAGTCGAGGATTGTCCCATCATCACCTTCTTTATCTTTCGAGCCTCTTCCATGGCTATATCCACCATCATGACCATATTCTCTGACCAATCATCCTTTACTCCTTTGCACGATGTTACTTTCCTCAAAGGAGATCGTATAGCAAATCCTCGCATCCACTTAATTCTCTCTTATCAAGTACTCCATACTCTTCCTAACCATTCGAAGCTCTTCACCTATCTCCTCTACAAGGACATTCCTTCCGCATGGGGACATGCTATGTCCAGTAAAACCATCGAGGGGCGAACCCACGAAGGGCCTAGCGGAAGTGGCCACCCCCACTGAAAAAAAAAACCAATTTTTTTTTTTTAATTTTTTTTTTACAGTTTTTT
>CAIGRQ010223428.1:0-23927 GCA_903798375.1 Fraxinus sp. D2006-0159 | reverse complement strand
TTTCTGTACTTGTAGACTAACTGTACTTACATAGAACCATCCATCGACTTCATATTCAATTTCAACTTCTTCTCCAGCTGTGAGATTTAGCTGCAAACAACTAAGAGTCAATAATATCCATATACTAAACTGAAAAAACCACCTTCAAGAAGGTCTAGTAGAGGAGGGGAAAAAACAGAATTGCAGATTTGGTTCCTTAATAAACCATCACATTAGAATATGATAATAACTAGTAGTTGATCTTGAATGTACCTCATCATCACCCCCAGCAGTAAAGTCATATAGTGCACTCCCGGATTTGGAATTTCCCGAAGAAGTTCGTTCTTCATCATGGGAACCAAAACTATGTGAATCCGAGCCAGCTAACGGATTTTCAAATGACTCGTATCTTTGATGAACAGGGGAAGAGTATGGAGGAGGTTCTTCTCTTATCTGCAAACAATGAAAAGTAAGACTTGATTTCATTTCACCAGTAAACTCTGATTTTTAAGAACAGGTTCATAGTATCAACCGGGGATCCAGGACCCTCATATGCCCTATATCTGCTTCCTCCTGATCTTTCCTGCATGAGCAACTCAAATGCATCAAAATCTTGCTGAACCTATCCATCCAATATTTTGCACTAAGGGCATAATTCCATCCATTGTTGCATAAAACGTAGCACAAAATGCTACTGGCCAATGCCTTTAGCATTTCACAAAAGAATTAGAATTTGAAAATAAAAAGTAAAGGAAGAATATTAACAGGAACAAGTATAACGGGAGACGGAAGAGTAATCAAGTGACAGTTTAAAGATTAGACAGGTCAAAGGCATCAATTTTATTGAGACCTAGCTTATCCATATTGTATTGACGATTTAAGTATAACAATTGGAATTGAAAATGGTCCAACATTTCCAAACCATATGTCTTCATCTCACCTCATCCTGTTAATTCAACCAGGGTATAAGTTAACAGTGAATTTATGTCTCATTATCTTTAGAGCAGGTGAGAGTGTGGCAGACCACTTGGCTTATTTGGGGCCATTCTGCACAACCGTCCAGAATTTTTTATCCTGTAAACTCCATGGAAAAGTATGGTTGATGAAGATTGTTAAAGATATAATTTCAAGAGTTGACACCATAATCTTGTAGGGTTATAGTAATATTTTGAGAGACAGTTTAGGTTTTATTTTGTTGGTTAGTTTCCTTCTTAAATTGAACTTAGTTAAAACCTACACGAGTGGGGTTTATGCATTGTATTAGACTGACTATTGAGGAATCAATAAACAACATTTTCTCTCTCCAAATTCTGCTATCACCCCCACCCACCCCTGGCCCTTCTATCTTTCTCCCTCTTTTCCTCTATTCTATCTAATTCTATAGTTCTAGGCTTCATTGATTGTCGGTTTAGCACATACTGCATCAGTTGGCTCTCCTTTGTACTGAAAGTTCATCTCTATGATATGATCATGTTTAATTTTGTCACTGGACTTGGTAAGGAAGGGGATACCTCCATTTTGTGTGGAGGAAGGTCGTCGCTTGAAACCGGTCAGAGTTTGTTGCCTTTAGAGATTCAGCCTCGTAACTCCCCCCCACAAACAACACCCACACCCACACACCAAAGATGTATTTTTTGTTTTCTTTTAAAAACAATTACTCTAGCATTGGATTAAAAAAAAATAACACATTCCCAGAGCTAGAAGACTAAACCCCTCGTGTTTATAGTCATTTAAGCAAATATATTATCCAAAAACTGAGTTCAAGTATTGCTGGCATCCATATATTAAAAATTGTGCACGTGAAAGGCTTTGATGGGAAAAAATGAACAGCTTAAACTTTTAAATCAAATTATTCAACATAAAACCTCTCAGGTTTAGTATAACACAACATTAACTTGCTTTTATTGCAGAGAAACAGGAAAGAAAATGGTGATACTTGTGGTTCTATTTATCTTTTGGACATAAAATCAGATTATGAATGTATCACTGAAAAAGAATATCCTTGCCTTCCTGAAGCCCCTTGTCTATAGACATCCATTGATGCTTTTGTGAAGAAAGGAAAAACAAAAAGGGAAAATACAGGAGGTGAAATTTTAAGTTTTCAGTTATCATCATTCTGATTTTTTAATCTAACTATGATATTACTTAAAAGACCAAAAAAAAACCTTGACAGATAATATAAAGGGTAAAAGGAAAATGGCAAATGAAGTTCAAGAAAGGGGAAAAAAAGAAAAATATAGAAGTGGGGCAACTAATTGAAAATCATAAGAGTTGAAGCATCCATGATGAGGAGTGGATTTTCAGAAGTAGACAAAGCAGGTGATGCAGATTTCAATTTTCACACTGATTCAAGTCTCAAAGGAAAGTTGAAAGAACGAAAGTTATTATTGGAACTGTTTTCTGTTTAGATGTTATGCACTTTTATGTGATGTTCTACTTCTCTAGTTGCTAATTTTACATGACCTTGAAGGTCATCAAGAAGAAATAGCAGATATTAATATGTTTTTACCATTTTTTCATGATTTCTCTTGGTTTCTTTTGCAACTAATGTAAAGTGTGGCTTCACGTTGGCAAAAACAACCTATCCTTCATGTGTGGTCTCTCAGGGGTTAACTGGAGAAACATCTCCATTTTTCATTCACAAATTCATGCAAATAAAGTTTAAATTTTGAAGAATTTTAATACTTTTCACACATACGCATGATATAAATATCATGAAAATGAATTTAAGATACTTCACATCTTGATTCCAAAACTGCGATTATATCCATTGCCATCCAGAAGCCAAACATATTTTTTTTTCAATGCATTAATTTGCATACCGTGGACTGCGAAGTTCCATAAGTAGATGGCTTGGAACTGAACAATGACGGATAGCTCATTCCTCCAAAGTGAGATGATATGGATGTCTCAACAGATCCTAATGAATCAGGAGAAGACGACCCAGATGACCTCCTGTCTTCCTGTATAATGAAGAGAGTTCACAGATATTGAGTTCCCACAAACAAACTTGAGATTAAAGCAAGACCATGCAACAGATTACGAATCCCAACCTCCATTTCTGTTGTCTCTAAGAGAGTCTTTGCCCACATATCATCATAACTCATAGAAGGTCTGGAAATAATGTTCTCTTCCTCAACATCTGGAGCATCAGTACCAGCACCAGCTAAAAATTCATTGACCTAATGTGACACACAGATCAAAAGGATTTGTCAGACACAAGTCACAAGAAATTAAATGAAGTTCCAAATCTCTCACAACATAATGAAGTACAGTTTTTTGACATGTATATCCAAAGATAAAAAGACAAATTACGAACTTAGTT
Source organism: Fraxinus sp. D2006-0159 (assembly GCA_903798375.1). Classification (NCBI taxonomy): domain Eukaryota; kingdom Viridiplantae; phylum Streptophyta; class Magnoliopsida; order Lamiales; family Oleaceae; genus Fraxinus; species Fraxinus sp. D2006-0159. Next base: position 20,623 of record CAIGRQ010223428.1, on the reverse strand, counting down.
TAACAGGTTCAAAGATCTGAACTTGACCGGGTTACTTCAAGACAAACCAACTGGTGTGTAACTCATTGACTGTATAACTTCATTTTCAGTTTCCTAATAGAATTTCAAACTAAACATACTTCAGCATAAATAGTTCTAGTAAAAACCTAAAATGACAGTTTGTCATGGTCTATGTTCGAAGTTTTAAAGGTAGAGAGTCATTTTTTCCAAATATAAACAGGAAAAACCCATCCCAACATGGGTGATGAAGAAATTCTTTCAGAGATGGGTGAGATTCTTACCCTGTTCATGGCAGGTGCATTGTTTCCCAATAAGCCATCATCACCAAGGTTTGCTGCCCAAGCATTAACAAGGTCATCATCAAGGCCATCTGATTCAGATGGCTTCATTTGAGTAGTTTCAGGAATAAGATCAGACATCCTCATTTTGGTAGTTTCATAAATAAGATTAGATATCCCTGTGGCAACAGCAGGATCGCTGAGACCAGCTGACGTGCTTATGTTATGGCGGGTACGGTAGATGTCAATAAGTTTTGCGCTGTTTGCAAAGTAAAATAAACCAAAAAGAGAACAGTGAGACTGAATTTTTGTCCAATATGAAATTTGCTTTCAATCAATGTAAATTTAAAAAGTGTAGAACTGGGAAGGGGGATTCTGTTTTATACAAGGAACAATGAAAGGATTAATTTCACAAGACTTGACTTGTTCTAACGTCAAAGTTCATTCTAATGAAAGTATAGATCACAACCAAATCAAAAAAGACGTATTAATGAATTGGTCGAGCATACTCAACAACGAACAAAAAGAAAGATAGGTCAACTGATTTAATTCCATACATCAAATTCATATAATGATGGCTTGATATTTACGGATACTATGAAAGGCGACTCTGAGAGGCAAAGTAAACTGATATTCCATGAGGCTATACTTATCTTTCAAGTGAAATTTAAAAAGTTCCAACTCCTAAATGACTAAAAGATGCAAGTCATGGGAAAAGAAGGATCTACCTTGTTGGCCCTAAAGGAAGATATTTTGCTCTTGGAACATAACAGAATAGTGAAACAAAATTTAACAGCCTCTCATGAGTTTCATATAGTTTCTTAAGTTCCTCATCTGTCCATTCTTTTTTGGCATTGTCATGGTTGCGCATCTCCCTGCACATTCAAATGGAAGTTTTTTAATAAAGACCACCTGTCATATTCCAGTCTTAATTTTGTAAGGTGTTACATCTGAAAGATGTAAGATAAATTTCCTTGCTCACTTTATGAGTTCATCTTGAGCACTATACATTTCATCTAGGACCTTCAACATAGGACTGATTAAGGATCCGAGGCCTGTACCACTTGCTCCCTGATCTTCTCCATTACTGACATGCATATCAGAAAACTGAGATTGGACACCACCTTGTGCTAAAGCATGCAAAAACTCATAGATCTGTAGCCTATAAGGCTCACCAGATCTAATTGCAATTGTAGTGAGAGCTTGAGCAGCAATGATGCGAACCTGGAAGAATTGAGTCAAAGTGAAAAGATTTCAAGTCATCATGTAGAGAAATATCCAAAATACTAAGAAATGACTTTCATCTGAACACTGATAAATCACATGCAGTAGTTTTATTGCACTCATAATTTAAATGTATTCCGTGCATCCATGAGCAGAAAATCTAAGGACCACCACATGCTGATTTGAGTAAGAAAACCAAAATACATAAGTCGAATATTATCAAAATAAGATATTGGAACACTCCTCACCCCTTTATTTGATTGATGACTTAATTGAAATTTATTTTCAAATCCATTCATCTCCTCATAACAGTTATGATTTTATTGTGGGCAATAAACAACCTCAACCCCCCAGAACCCATAACAAAGTTAGTCAACAAAGAACAGATCATGCAAAAAACAGGTTCACATTTTACTATTTTTTTAACTCATGTTATGAGCCCAATTCGAATAATAGCAAGGTCAAAATATGTACCTCCCAGCTGCCACTGAAAGCACACCTTTGGAGCCGAGTCAGAGCACCAGCAAGTGTAGGATTCCGAGAGCTGGCAGCAGCAACCATTTTATCAGCATCTAACATCATCAATGCTGTACCAGGTGGGGTTGCCGACTCCCAGGCATACTCAGAAGCAGCATAATTTGCATTTTCTCCAAGGAACCAAACCTACAAGTAGGAAAAAAAATATGTTGGCAAAAGTGTGGGGAAAATGCAACCCATGGGGTTGATGAAATCTAAAGATCCCAATTATTCAGCTTTAACATATAGAATCCTACTGACTGAGTAAAACACTTACTGCCGCTTGAACTAATCTCTGCAACGCGAGAGCTGACTTTGGATCAGATGCAGACACCCTATCAATTGAGGTAAGTGCAGAGGTGGAACCAGGCTGGGGAGGTGGTAAATCAAGAACAATGGTGACTGCTTCCAGAGCTGTGTGTTTTCCATCAGGACCAGCTCCAACCAGACAAGTCTAGCAACCACATAGCAATTAGACCAAAGTAAATGACATCCATGACGAAGCAGCAACAACACTAAAAACTATTTCAATCGAAGAGAGAATTAGGGAGCCGAGTCTTGCGTAAGTATGGATGCTTAAAATTCCAAAAATATATGTACTAAGCTGGAAGCAAGAAATTTTGTGATCTTTTGACAATCAAATCAAACAGAAAGAAGCAAGAGAGAAAATAATAAGAAGTGATTGATCTTTAATTTAACCATTTTGGAATTATATACTATTATCAACATACTATGAAGCAACAGTGTCGAACTTCTCGACTTTCACAGATATGAAAACTTTATTGCATTCAACTGAAGATGCAAACTGAGTGTGACAGCCTCTGAAAGTCACTAGACCAACTCTTTCTTAGTCGGTCTGAGTATATGGGTTATAATCAGAATACTTGATAATTGACCACAAAATAATATTCAGCCAGAAACAGCTTACTTTCCACCAAATTCTACAATATTTTCAAGAAGATCCATAGATGGGTACTTCTTAAAAGAATCCATACTGTTCACAGAAAGCAGTGAAGATCAAATCCAGTAGTTCTATTACTTATCCAGGAACAGGTGAAAAAGGCTATTGAGTACATGCAAATTTCTTTATAGTATAGAAATTTGACGAACGTAGGGACTTGATATTCTGGCACAAATCAAGCAGCAAGTGATCAATCGCTCTCTGGCAGTGATGAATATTATTGTGGAGCACAGAACTCCTTGTTCTCAACTTATTTGTAGGAAAAAAACTTCCACCTCAGGCCTCAGCATAAATGTAGTTGAAACAATACCATAAAAAATTATGTCCTTTAAGCAATGAAATCTGACAAGATTGTTTGAACTTACTTTCCACAGAAGCTGAAGTACGTCAGCATCAATCTTCCCAGGAACCTTAGTTGCAAAAATTCTAGCAATTTCGAGAAGGGTGACTGCCATATCTGGAGTAGCCTAATAAACATAAAACGGGACATGTAAGTACATGGCAAGTGCCTACTGCAAAGTAAAAGCAAAGGAAAACTACAGCATGTTCACAGACCTACAACACGCACTCCCAGACAAGCATATGGGCAGACACACACACATAAAGAGAGAGAGAGAGAGAGAGACCTAAACTCCCGAAAATAAGGCAAGAATTAAGGATCAAAGAAAGCAATGATTACGCTATTGAGAGATAAAGAATTAGGGTAAAAAGAAAGACTCATGTTTTATCATATGCATTCCCAAGTTACCAGCGAAACATAGAGAAAAAAAGGTCTGAAACAGCTGAAAAAGTCATTCAAGATAGAAAACTTTCTGAATTGTGATTTTTAAAAATTTCTTTTCTACATCAGACAATTAGAAGGGAACAGTCGTTCAGATCAACACTATAATGCGCCACCCTATGGTCTCAGACATTCTTTGTCTGCGTACAGAACTTGGACAAGTCGACAAGTTCATTCAAGCAGAAAGGACTAAAGAAAAAAAGAAGAGACTTTTCCTCAAAATAGAAATTTGAGGCAAAATTTATACATTTTAACAGACAAGAACAGTGAGACCAAAAATAAAAATCAATTTCATGCATCGAGAAAAGCAAAGCTCCGGAGTACATTTGATTACCATCCAATCAATTCTCAAAGTCCAAAACCTTTTCAAGTGCTCATATTGATGTTTGTTTCAGATCTTCTACAACTAAGCCTATCACATCTCAACGCTCCAGTATCATTAGCTAGAGATCAATCAAAGCATCGCATTCTTAATCTTATTCGAAACAAGTGGAAGTTAAAAATCCCTCGGAATTAATTTCTTTAAAGCTCCGAAAACGTACATGCATGCTAGTCAACATGATTAACAAATCCAGGGATATCGCTAGACAAGAAGGTAACACAGATCCAGCAATCTGAGCGAAAGCTGTTTATTGATGTAACCATTTGCGACAAAACCAAAAATTGGAATGAGAAACCAAGTCACAGCAATGAGAAGAGAGGGTTTCAAGAATGGGGGACTAATATGCGAGGCTCTATATCCATTTGATTATATATTGTGCAGAACATTAAGATTTCAAGTGACATATAAAGGTTAAACTTACATCAGCAAAAGGAAAACAACATTATCAAAATGGATTATTTCTACTTTTCTCACTTGCTCAGTACCTTAAAACGAGCATGCAATGTAAGCAATACATCATTCAATAAAGTTGCCGGCCAAGATGGATCCGATAGCTCAGATGCGATGATCGATTCCAGCTCATCAAAAGATTCATGTGGACTTTGCATCCATATCAACGCTTTTATCACCATTGCACGCACATAAACACATTCACATGCAACAGTTGTTCGCACCACCTCCATTAATGAAGCCAACAAACTTGCAACTGTATCCTTGCTACCCATCCCATTAGATATTGAGGAAACTCTACGAATACCTAACAGAAAGACAAAAAAGCAGAAACATAGAATCTGTGCAGGAAAAGGCAAAAAGTATTCCACCACAAGTGACCAGAGATCGATTCATTGAGTCAACAAGGTATTTTATGCATCCAAAGCATATTTAGAGTGAAATCCAGCCAGTATAGTATCGACTTATACAGTCCTCAAACGAAATCTTTCGCTTCATTACACGACTTGTACCAATAAAAGTAGAAACCAAGTAAAGATATCCATGACTATGAGTCGAGCAAGTATGCATATGTTTAATTATAAGAGACTAGCTATAGCTGCAAGCCTGCAACCAAGATAACATATGGCAAAACATAACAGTAATAGCCAATGTTAAACCTCGAAGCTTAAACCTCAAGGCTTATGCTGTAAGGCTCATAAAGAAGACAAGATGCAACCCTCAAGATGTATTCCCCTGAGGAAGTTCTAAACAAAGGCAGAAGCTTCTGGCCATAAAAAGTAATCAGTTTCTCATCAGAACCCATCACACGAGTTTAAAACCAACCCAATATACCCAAACATTTTTGAATAAATTTATGATACTATTTCCCAACTTCCAATGAATAGGCTCTTTACCACCAAACACCACGTTCATATCCAACAACTTGCATGAAAGTAGGATCCTCAAGCAGTAAGATGCACAACTTTAGGATACCAAACCCTAAAAGAACAGAAATGTTATTACTCTCCTACAAGAAAGCATTATGTCGCTATGGATGTGATTTTTGCGGAGCATCAATCATATTCTTCTAGCACCCATCTCAGGAACATGTTATTGAGATGAAAATAGATGGGATCAGGGCAAAGAAAGTGGATCAGTAACTGAATGAAACCTAAGAATTAAACCAAGTAGCCTATATACTATTCCTTAAGACAAAATTCCACTGGCCAACAACCAGTGATTCCAAAATTCTTGCTGAAACCATATTGCAAATTCTGACAATATACCCACAGATGAAGAAACCATAGCTGAGAGACCCAGAACTCCGACTATTAATGTGTACTCCAGATGGAAAAAGTTTATCATCACTTCACTTGCTCCAATTATCATCCTTGACACAAGTAAAGAAAATAATGATCCAATTCCTGTTTCTAGTTCTGAAATTGATTCCCCTATTAACTTCAATTTACCAATCGCCCCTAGTCCTTAGAAAAGGGATTAGAGCTCGTACTCGACACACTGTGCCAAATTTTGTGTCTATGGAGAATCTTTCACCTTATTTCCAAGCATTTATCTCAGAAGTTCTTTCTCTGCAAACTCCCAACTCTCCAAGAAGTCTTAAGCTCAAAATAGTGGAGAGGGTCCATGAACAACAAGATGAGAGCACTACAAAAATAAGACCTGGGAAATAGTCTATTTACCAGAGGGAGAAATAGATATGCCCTGTGAAAAAAAGAATTCATAGTGAAGTACAATCTGACAAAACAGTCAACTAATACAAGGCAAGTTTTGTAGTCAAGGGTTACGCTCAAACCTATTGTACAGACTACCATGAGACATATGCACCTGCAAAAAAGAATTCTATGATTCACAGACTATGTTCAAAGTCAAAGTCAGGGAAACATGAACGAAAATGTTATTCCCTATACTGCGATAATAATAGAGCTAAAGACCTATCTGGCAAAAGAACTAGAGATCAAGGACCTTGAAAAATGAAAATATTTTCTGGAAATTGAAGTGGCCACATCTTAACTATCTCTCAACAAAAGTACACTTGAGATCTCATTCAAGAGAACAGGTATGGCCAGTACCAAATTGGTTGGTATTCCAATAAAGTCTAATCAACAATTAAGAGAGAGAAAAAAGGAAAAGATAAAGGAAGAATACTGATCAAGAGATGTATCAAAAAATGGTCGGAAGTGTTTTTACTTGTCACACACAAGACAGGAAATAGCCCGTGCCGTGAGTGTAGTGATAGTTTGTACATGCTACTCTTAAATCTACAGAATTATTAGATATCTTGAAGAAACTCCACAGAAAGGCCACTTCGTTCAGAAAATTGGAGAGCTTAAACTAGAAAGTCAATATGGGTGCTGACAGGAGTGGCTCAATGACAGATAGAAAATCAACTACTGGCTAATGTACCTTCTTAGGAGGAAATTGACTGCGTGGAGAAGTAAGAAACAACCAGTGGTGGCTCATTCTACTGCAGAGGTAGAATTCAAGGCAATGGCTCAAAGAATATGCGAACTACTATGGTTAAAATTAATGCTCTAATAATTGAAAGTGGGAACAAAGAGTCCAATGATGCTTTATTGAAATAATAAACCAACCATAAATAGAGTGCACCATTTAATCCAGCATAACACAAAGTACATGGAGTTTAGTAGACATTTTATTAGTGAATAATTGACTCTAGGCAAGTTTGCTCTCCATATGTACCATCTTCTAGTAAACTGGAAAATGTACTCAAAAAAGGATTATCAAGAACAAGCTTCCATTAAATTGCTAGAAGCTTGGAATACAAAATATTTTTTCACAGCTTGAATGGAAGTGTTAGAATAATTCTTTGATTACTTTCAAAAAATAGGTCACAGAATATTAGGTGTGATATTTCTTTGATTATTCGCTTATTTGTTTCCTCTAATTTGAGGACGATAGGATAGTTTCCTGGTTTAGAATGCTACAAATCAACTCCAGCATTATATACGAATAAAATTTTAGATCACAATGTTTCCCTAATATTCTGAACGATATTTAACATATGGGGCAAACTGAAAATCTTTACTTATCTAAAAGTTCTATACCATTTCAAGGTTTGGGAGTGCAAAGCCAGCATTCAGATCCTTCCTTACAGTTTAAATCTATCTTTATCCTTCTGATAATATTTTCACAAGAAAATGTTCCCAATCATGCTTGGTTCAGAAAACAAGAATACCAATTAAAAAATTTCTACACTTATTTCATGCTCCCTTACCAATGGAAAAATCTCGTGAACAGACTGTTTAGCGTAGAGAGAGAGAGAACCACATTTCAAACATACACAAGCAATCACAGAATAACCTCATGATCCTACATATAATGAAAAGATTCGATCTTATGATCAAGGGTTTCCGTTGTTTAAATAGACATACCACCCTTTGAACTGTTACTGGAATATTTATAGTCAATCACTACCTTCAGATTGTGCAGTCGGGTTTATATCTGGATCATATGAATCTTCAGAGTACGTATTTACATAAGCTCCCTCATCAATATCCTGTAAACCCAAAGAAAAAGCAGCAGCACGGCTTTTCCCCATCTCCTGTACAACCCTTGCCGCTGCATGCAGTACTGGCCGCGAGAAACTACGAAAAGAACTTTCCAACCTGAAAACAAGGCAGAAAAGAACAAGTAGTGCACAAGGTCATCCTAAAAGGACCCTGCCGTTCCATTGCATTGAAGACTAAGCTATGATCTTCTTAAGAACAATCTATACTAAGTTATCAAGGAAGTACACATTTCAGATATCGTGCTTGGAATATAAATGAATGGACTGGATCTTCATTGTCAAGAAGTAAAATATTGCTTTTCTCCCGATCAAGGAAGTACACATTTCAGATATCATGCTTGGAATATAAATGAATGGACTGGATCTTCATTGTCAAGAAGTAAAATATTGCTTTTCTCCTTTAGAGACTTCGGAGAACCATTTATTCTTTGATTCACACTTCGTTCATTTGTTTCTTGCTTACAGAGAAGCATACCCAGAAAAAAGAGGATCTAGCCCATAAGTTGACCTCCTTGGTTATGTGAAATGGAAGTAGTTACATTTGGTAAATGTCGCTGGTAACCTTTGAATGAGGGATTGCCTTAATAAGCCACTTTCCCTACTGAATACACTTCTAAGCATGCCAGTGAAACTACTTACTTCACAGCAATCAATAAGGCAGAACTGCGAAACTAAACAGTATGTGTTCTGTATGCAATTATATATGCATACATATTCAAGATTGAAAGAAGGCTCCATACCTCCTCATGACAAGTTTGATTAGTGGTTGTGGGCGCCTTGTCTTTGAAGCTTTGTCTTTTTTTGACTCAGAATTTGAGTCCTTCACAGAAGGTGCCTCTGGAAGCTTAAGAATCTCTCTAGTTAGACGATACCATCCAGCAGCTCTTTCCTCGGTCCTATATTGAGTGGAAGAGTAGAAAAATAAGAGTTGGGAAATGGAAAATTACACATTTAATCTGCTGCACTGTAAATAAATTTACTAGCAGTGGATAACAAGCAATCGGGAGAAAAAGTCAGCAGCACCATTTAATCTGCTGCACTGTAAATAAATTTACTAGCAGTGGATAACAAGCAATCGGGAGAAAAAGTCAGAAGCACCATTTATGCCCCTGTTTCGGCTCCAACTAAATTAAGTTTCGGGAAAAAAAAATGTACTTTGGAATAGTGATTTTTTGGAAAATGTGGTTAAAAAATAAGGTAAAATTTTGGATTTACATGTAATATTATTTTATTAGAGAATATGTGGTTGAAAATAAGAAAAGGCAAAATGCATTTTTCACAAAAATGGAGCCCAAACAGGGGCTATGTTTGTTGCATACCTCTCTGAATTATCAAATTTACCCAATACACAAAAAATAGCCTCAAAACAAACTCTTTCACTGGGATCCAAGAGCAGCTGATAGAGAACAGAATTGAACTGAGACTTGATGTCTGGCCGTTCTGCATTCAAAACCATTTAAAAATGTCAGCATTTCATCCTTAAGAATGTTCATATTTTATCCAAAATATGAGAGTTCATTAACTTGTGTGACTGTACAAATTTGGAAATTATCCAAAATATGCTTACCATCTAATGCTCGAGCTCTAGATATTGTATGGCACAGCCTGGCTAGTGCAACTCTAGCAAGAACATCATGCAAGTGGAGAACATCCTGCAGAGCCCCTAATTAATGAAAAAATTAATGAGCATAATCTGGGATTTGATTTCAAGGCCAGTTGTTCATCATAAATAAGGACAGGAAACCAAAGGACATCGACCATACCATCAGATTGCACGTGCTTTCCTGCAAAAGAAAAGTTTAAATTGGTGAAAAAAATAACCACATGACCTACATTTTTAACCGGAGAGAAGTAGGTGACTGAATATAATATCATAACAGAGGTATACAAATGTAGAATTGATGAAAGACACGAGAAATGTCCTTTTTGCAAGACAATGACGAATATACTCCAATATTTTATTTGTGTAAGAGGGAATGAGATACAAAAACATGAAATCCAGAACAAGAATTACTTCTATGACAAAATGTTTAAACCACAATTCATATGCATCTGACTACGAATTATGGCCCATGTCATAAACCATAGGTTTAGCTGATAGACTCTTGAACAACAATTTTCCAGACACTGTCAACTACCCTTTCCCCCAGAACAAAATAGGGGGGGAGAAACGGAGATGGAAGGAAAGAAAAGGGGGTGTGAAAAACATGTTCCCTTAGTTCAGGGCAACAGAACAATTATAAGTGCAGCAAAAACATAAACTCCAATATAATATTTGACATTCTATGGAGTGACCCAAAATATTGAAGATGAAAGCAGAATTAACATAGCACTTTGCACAAAGTTCCCAACCTTTTGCAAAAGTTTCCTACAGATCTGACGCAAAGTGATGTTTCAAAGAAATATTTAAATAGAACTACTGAAATCATTCGGAATACCTTTATTAATGTCAATCTCAAACTTATATCTAAGCGGAATAGATACGTCCAAGTTTATCTATCTCAAAAGTCCAAGCAACTAAAAGGCATACACAATTATGGCCAATTAAACTAAAACAAAGCTCATGGTTTCAGAACCTAACTTGGATAAAACAAGATCAGTATTAAGAAGCCAAATATCCTCTACAAGGCAAATTGACATTTTTCTTTAAATATTTTCAAAACCAAAGTGATCCTCTTAAAGTTTGTCTTGGTTACTTTGCTAGCTTTTGGCAGACATACAGAAATTTAGTGTGTCAGACAACCAATAAAAATAGAACATGGATATACTCTGGCTCGCAGATCTTGTGGGGTGGTCCACATGCCCCATCGTTAATTACATTCTCAACGATTTACGTATAATGGGAGGATAAATATTTCCAAAAAAAAAAAAAAGCAAAAGTGATGCGATTATGTAAACACTGTGTTATCTAAAGCACAGACTACCCCTGCAAGCAGAATCTGAAAGAGGAAATCGAATGTTCCTTGAGATAATATTAAGTACACCGGAGGTAAGGCCATTAAGTTTACCTTAATAATCAATTTCAAGCTTATAAATGAGGCAATGTAGTTCATTGAAAATTGTATATGCCTTAAGTCGAGATCGTTGAAAGAATGAAATCATTATATGAATTATGTCTAAGCACACTCTTTATTGCGATGGAGCAATTTAAAGTATAAACTTTAACCAGAATGTTTGGAAAATTTAAAGAAAAACATAGAATTTTAATAATCTTCAAAGAAAGCAAATCGTTATATTCTCAAAGCATCCAGTACATATGAACGAGTTTGAACTGCTAAATTAAGGACACTATGGTCCACGTTTACAAGAACCATGTTATTCCCTGATTAAATAGATGATGGCATTCCTCAGGAATAATAAATGAAGAATATTCATCTAAATAGAACAGACAGCAGACAGCTTGGTTAGAATTAAATCATTCCTATATTTCATGCTTTTAGGCATATATAAACCCAGACCACATAACCAAATCCAGAAGGGGCATATGAACAACCACCAATTTTATGTAAGAATTAAATCATACACCAATGTATACCACAACTAGATAGCCAATGGTAATAAGATATGCAGTGGAAATTCATCGCTATCAAATTACCTAATGCCATTGCAACTGCATAGGGATCCTTCATTGCTAATTCTGAAAGAATTTCCAAAGAATGTCTCACTGCCACTGGATCAGAAAACAAAACACTGCAACAACATATGAAATGGCGTGAAAATTGTTGGCCGGAGATGTGAAACGAAGATATAGTAATAGAATATGTGTACAAAAGATGATTTTGTTCACGAGGGATGAGATTCTCAAAGTAGCAAGACTTAAATGCACGTTTAGATGGATATATGTAATAAATGCTTAGCAATATCATGTCTTCAATTTGAGACCTCAAAATCAACAATAAGTGGATTCAAGAGGAGTGGGACAAACTCTCACAATCAGCACTGAGACTCTCCGATAATATTTCAATAATTAAAACAACCAAACACCATGTAGGCTCTCAGATAACTTAAGCCTCTCTCAAGTTTAAATAAAGGTCGTATTTTAGTTTTAAATTTCTAATTTAGTTTCATGTTTATTATCAATGAAGTATTATTGGGGTTCCAAAAATGTTGATGCGGGGTCTTACATGAGCAATGATTTCTAATTTCCAATACTCCATCCTCACATTTTGAGTAGTTTTTCATATAACCAATTTGTTCTCTGAATAGTTCTTTAAATAAGATGAATGTATGGCATTTCCTGCATCTATCTGCATATAATTAATTAGTGTTGATGTTTTCAATGAATCTGGTGTCAGCAAAAGTATGGATACAAATACACTGAAGTAAATGACAAAAGAAGTGCATGATAAGAAAAGTTAAAAGATTTCAAGCTGATAAGCATCCCAAAAAAAGGTACAAAAAGATGGGATGGAGGAAGGATGCTATTAGTCGTCTTAAGAGATTGTGGTCAATTTTGGTTAACTTACTACTACCTCAATTATATCAGTTTGGATCAAAGCTAAACTGGCATGCAAACGATTGCAGATGACAAGCATGCTTGGTAGCATCCTGCAGCAGACCTTTTATTCTGCTGAAGGGAAGGGTATAGGGTGGGGTTTGTACGTGTCATGGGTTATGAAGAGCAATATATTTGTCAATTTTTTTTGCTGGTAAGATCGCAAATACGATTTCTTTCCTATGCTTTTATTTAGCCATATTAAAGAGTAAGCTATGCAAGCGGCTGCTCTATTCTATTTCATTCATCTTTTTTCTTCTTTCTAACCCCAGAAACTAAAAAATCAGCAATTTGGATCCGACATGTTAATGGCAATGATTTGCAATCAAGGGTGATGATTTTAGCAGCAGTCACAGGTATACTAACTGCTAACACAGATAAGAGCAGTAATAACTAAACAGAATCCCTAGAATGAATCGAGATTTCGATAGCACAATCTTGATAATATATAAAAGAGATGTATTGATCTATAACATGACTTAGACGATAAAATGCCTCCAGCAGATATAACCAACATAAACATGGTAATGAATCATAAATCACTACCATGCTGCATAGCATCACTCTAGATAATCAAAAACCAATAGATGAAAGCTAACCCTTGAGTAGCACGATGGAGAAATGCTGAATTTCCTGGATCCAATGGGAGTCTCCTTAAAGCACTTATGGCAGCATATTGCAAATTCCCCCGAATGATAGACTGATGGATAATATTCAAGAAAAGGTAGAAGGAAGGAAGAAATTACTCATATATGTCATAACACTGATGAGAATTAAAACGTCGTAGGGAAATAGACACCTTGACTTGAAAATAAATACAGTTGAAGAGCACAAAAAATTCAGTAATTAAAGCATATAGAGAGCAGAGATATTTATAATACAGCACTGGGGATTACTTAATACAGATTTTTGCACTTGCTTAAATATTTGCCAAATGATTTTCTACCTTCGGTTCAAATAAATTTTTAAATTGATTAAATAGTTGAAAGGAAAGGAAAAAAAAATGCATTTACGGTGTTTATAGAAATCATGCTCCTGTTTGGTGGGATTAAAATTTAGATTTTTATCAAAATCAAAGTCAATAATTAATTTTAATCACATATTTCAAAAGGCTCACAACTTTTCAACCACCCATTTCATCAAATTTTATCAAAATCTACTAAAAATCTGATTTTAATCCCTGCCAAATAGGGGCCATATGTCAATTGAGTAGAGGTCTAATTAACTCTCCGTCAAAGATTAATTCATCTTGGAGAAAAAAATACTGTGAGAATCAATAATCTGTGAGCTGTGAAGGTTATTTACAGAAGGCAAGAAATTGAGGAAAATCCTTCCGCCCCACCTATTTTGTTTAGGTGAACTCGAAGTAACATAACAAGTAATTAAACCTAGTGATCGGGCAGAATATTATTCATCTCATTCCCAGCCTGAAATTTGAGGCTATGTCATCTGTTTCACACAACAGATTAGCGTCAAAAGGCTAGCTAATGTGAGCATTGTTACTCTTTTAGTTGAAGGACAACAAGTTTCTCCCAACTTGAAGAAACTCTATAATCTGCACTTTGTGGGTGGGGAGGAGATAGATAGAAAAACCTTAAATGTACAGTTGTGTAGAGAAAGTGAAGGAATATTAGGGATCTTATGTTGACAGAGCTAGAAAACTAATGCATTTCTTAGTTGGGAAATCACTAGGGCATGGGCATTAGAAAATGATAATCTGGAATAGATTTCAAAAATGGATGGCAGGCTGTTGTGAATTATATTATGAGGCAACTGGTGGGTGTACAGGAAATATCCCTTAAATATAAATCTGAATGGAATGCTCTCATATTGGTGCCTTCTTTAAAAATGCAAGTCACAGTGCCATTCTAAAGGGAGTAATCAAACAAAACCTGAAGCCTTCTAAAGTAGTAATTTATACATGTAAGGCAGCAAAACACCAAGACTGTACATAGACATGAATGTCAAGAACATATACTATCAGCAACAGCACGTTGAGAAGCACCAATTAAGCAGAATGCACAAATTAAAACCAAAAAAGATTAAAAGGAAATTATTAATATGAGACAATACCTCCTTATCACCCCCCTTTGTCCCAAATACACCTTTCTTTCGTTTCTGCGGTTCACCAACCTGGCAATCAAATTGACTAATTGCTCTTAGGAAATCGAAGTTTTGGTTTGCGCTTACATGATATTCAAGGAAATGATTTGTTAGAAATGATAACAAAACACCAGCAACACCAGACAACTATTAGTTACAGAAAGTTCATAAATTATGAACTATTAACCAGAATATCTGATAAACGCTATTTATCAAAGAAATTACAAGACACAACAAACCTTGGTCACATGCACTTTAATTTAATAACCTCTTATGGCTTGTCTATTGACTGAAGACCATAATATTCAATTTACTTGGGACAATTTTAATGATTAAAGAAAGGAATGGGACTAAATAATGACAAAAAGATGTATGGAGACAAGCAAGGGGAAATATGAGATGATCCACATTAAGATTCTCTACTAAACTTGCAACCTTCATGATTAATCAAACAGACAACAAGTCCAATCAAAGTTGTTTTTCATTCAAGTTAAATGTAAAAAATGATATTATAATGTCCATCTGAACTGATCAAAGACAAATTCAAGATAACCTCTAAAGTTGAAACTTAGCCATGCGGGCACATGTTTTATATCTTAGCATACTCTCGGATGGTTCAGACAAAGCAAGATATAACATTTATCTATACCCAATGATCACCAAATCCCAAATGCTGAGAACGAACAAGTGTTCAAAAAGTATTATATGCATAGCTTCCATAATTCAAAATATTGCCTGCATAGATAGTAAAAGGATTTTTTTCTCAAACACACCTTCTCCAGAATGCTGAACACAATTTCATACAACCTGGGCAGAATTTCTGAGTTGCTAGAAGTTGCATAAGTGAGAGCCTTTAATGCTTGTAGTCTCCGCGCATGAACTTCAAAAGAATAGAAAGAGAAGCAATTACTGATTTGCAGTTTTAGCAAGAACTTGCTTGTTGTTTGAGCCCCATTTTTTTTTTAATGAAAATGCATTTTGGAATAATTTTTTGATGGAGAATGTGTGGTTAAAAAATAAGGAAAATTTTTGGGTTTGCGAGTATTATTATTTTATTGAAAAATGTGTGGCTAAAAATAAGAGAGAGAGAAATGTATTTTAGAAATAATGGGGACCAAAAACGGGCTTGAAGTCAAAAATATTAAAGATAAGCAAGGTAACTTCCTTAAAACAAATCCTAAATTTTAAAATGTATTACATCCCATTATATTCTCCACAGAAAATAAAAGAAATACAAAACACATAGTTCTAATGTTTCTTGTGGAAAATGTGTTCCCTCATGCAGCAGAATATTGAACCTTCCAAATATACATACATGGCCAGTAATAACATCAGTGATGGCCGTATTACAATATAACTCCCGTTATAGTTGTTGCAAGGAAACCCTTCACATTACCCAGGCAGCAATAAACTTGAACTTGTCAGATGAGTCACGCTGATCAGCCTCAAATGTCAATTTTACAAATGACATTTTTTCCATGACACAACTGATGGTGTTTGCACTATTGTCCCATTACAGAGTCCGTTGCTTGAAATTTAGAATTCATTTCAATGCTTTCATTATTTTTTTGTCTAGTGGATCTTCGAGAAGGAAGTTGAAAGGAAAATAATTTACAGATCAATCAAAGATGACACCGTCTATTGGTGGAGTAGTGAAGCTTCAGGAGAATGATGGCATAAAAATGCAGGGTAAAATCAATAATTGATAGACTGAAATGGCAAATAGTGGCTATCCCCATGAAATAAAAAGTAAATGCATGGTAAGAAAACGTTAATGCCAGAGGGTGAAAGCCAGAGGGTGGTCAACACAAAGAATGGCAACCAATTGCTTTCTACATTTTATAAATGCCTTGAATATAGGTTTAAAGAAAAATTTGTCAAAGTGCAAGGTTACATTGCCCAAACATAAAATTTCAAGTCTTGTGATATTGGAATTGAAACTGGACTCGGAAATATAAAAAAAGCATGCGACTCTGTGAAACTGAGTTATACATTCCGTAAAATCATAGAATAATTTAGTTCCATATACTTTGTTGAAAGCAATTTAGTCTTGTGCAAGTGCAATCCAAAAAAAAAAAGTTAAATAAATAAAAATTTGGTAGAACAAAAGAAAAAGATGATGATGCATTGTTAAACAAGGGAAATGACTTTATCACTTACATTCAACTTCTTCATTTAAAGCCTCTGAAGTCAACCGCTCTACTATTTTAGGAACGACATCAGCTCTGGTCACCCCTCCAACAGCATCGATATCTGCCAAAGCATCCCAATTTGGAGTAGGTATCCCACCACCCGGGCTTAAACCTTGTGAACCAGTGTCGGATAGAATTCTGGCTAAGTAATAATAAACATAACGTAGTACAGTCCTATCCTCACACTGCTGGTCAAGCTAGAGAATAAGAAAAGGAAAAGAAGAAATAAGTGACATTTAGCTTTAACAAAACTTTTAGTAGTAATAATATAACATGAGATGTGGGAACAATAAGTAACAAAACACAGCACTTCATAAGATCATTAGGTGAATTGTCAAATATTATAGTAATCATTGAATTTTACATAAAAAATTAAATGTATAATGAAAAAAAAGGTAGATTTATAAGGGAAAAAAAAAGCTGCAAGGCATTTAGATTTTTCTGTAAAATATTCTTCCAGCTAAAATATTTCAGAAGCATAATGGAATTCAACTTGCAGTCAAAGTAAAAGCCTAGGTTCGAAGGTGACCACCCAAAAAGCCAAGGCAGAGTGCCATCACCCAGGCAACTGCAGTCTAGTGTATATTATTTCTGCTAATTTTTTCACTGTAATCCATATTCCTATGGCACTATAGAATAAAAATGGATGTAAGTATGTAACTACTTAAGTATACTAGTATTTGTACCTATATTTAGTTGAAATCATTAGTTTTATGTATATATGGAAAGAAAGAGAAAGTTATATGAAGGTTAGACTATGATAATGGCATCAAAGTGAGAGATAGGAGGCGATTCAAAGTACAAGCAGCTTCTACATTTTTCATATTCTACTTCTTCAGTCATTACAATTTTCATATGAAACCAATTCACTTAACTGCCTGGTTGCCTGGGCAATGGATTAGGCCCATCCCATTCTCCCAGTTACGGAATCACTTTCATTATCAAGTGTATTTCTCTAATGCAATCTCATTAGAGAAAGTTAGAATAGGGAGGGGTAGACTAAACCACCAAAACTATCTTGGCAAAATGTGGTTGCGAGGGATCTAGTGTCAATGAGATCATGGAGATTGACGAATATCACAAAGATTATGACTTCAAATAGTTATGTATATTAGGCCCATGTTTGGTACACATTAAAATTTTCATTTTCATTCTTCTACTCATTTTCAACGACACATTCTTCAATAAAATAATATTTTTTAACATATCAAAAACTTTTCCTTCTTTTTCAACCACACATTCTCTATCAATCTACTATTCCAGAATACATTCTTCCAAAATAATATGGCTCAAACACACCCTAGGTTGATTACATCTATCATATTTAGATTGATATTATAGTTATATAACTTAATACTCTTCATATATAATATAATGCAAGAAATTCTACAAGGAAAAATCTTTCATCAAAAGTTTGTTATGGTATCAGAGACTACTCATAGACTTTATACTGAATCTTCAATTTTCTTTGGGCATAACTTGGCTTCTCGGGTTTGGATTTCTTGTAGTGATCAATAGTTGGCAAAAATTTTGTCAATATGTGCCCTTATGGTGGTTGATGGTTGATAGAATTTTTGTCAATATGTGACTCTTTACGTTGAGAACTAGGACCAAATTGCAAGACACGGGTTTCTTCATTTCTAATCTCTGTGTTATTATTTCGACTTCTAGAGAGAGAAGAATTGGGTGTGGACTACTTGCTGCCCTTGTAATAGAGAAATTGGGAAGAAAATTCGAAGTCAAAGAAGAAGAAAGAGCTTTTTCACGATAATTTTTTAAAAAGGGGAGGGAAGTATATGCTGTGAAGTGATGGACTCGAATTCTCCATCAACGATTGCTGAAGAACTTTGATTAGCCGATTCAACAACTCCTAGAAGGAATTTCAAACGACCCAAATATTCAAGGTTTAAGCAACAAGAATTTCCCGCACGCAAGCCTATTCTAACACCTAAATGGGTGATTTCAGCTTTCTTGCTTGTTAGCATTGTCTTTATTCCCATTGGAGTTGTTCGCTATCCACTTCCCAGTTCGTTGTTGAAATTACTGATCGATATGAAATTGCTTGCATTCCTTTAGATTCAAGAAATAATAAAGTTCAATTCATTTTTGGGCTATGCGTATGAATTATTGCAATTGGGCCTTTCGAGTTCTTTTGTAAGTTGTCCATTGGGGCTTATTTTGGAATGGTGGATTGTGACCTGTGCATGTGGTTATTTTTGGGTTGCCCATTGGAGTTAGGCCTTTGAATTCTTTTGTACATCAGTCAACAAATTGATGCTTCTTGATTATCCAGCATCAATTTGAGGAGATGTCAATGAGAACGATAAAGATCATGGAAATTGAAGAAAATTATTGTTTAACATAATTATTATGTAATTATATTTATTATATTTAGGTTGATTACATCTACCATATTTAGAGTGTGTTTGAGCCACATTATTTTGGAAGAATGTATTTTGAAATAGTAGATTGATGGACAATATGTGGTTGAAAAAGAAGGAAAAGTTATTGATGTGATGGAAAATATTATTTTATTGAAGAATGTATGATTGAAAATGAGTAAAAAAATGAGAATGAAAATTTTAATATGCCTCAAACATGGGCTTAGATTGATACCATAGTTGTAATAGGTAATACTCTTGCAAAGAATTCATCAAGGAAAGATCATTCAGTCTTCTAGTTACTTGTGATATTCCAATAGATCTAGCAATAAACAAACAAATGTCAGAAAAGAACTCATGTTGTCAATCCTAAATTTATTAGCAACATGGATTAACTTCTTGTTCTTGATTCAAATCGTAACAATGAAACAATAATTTATAGAGGAATCCATTTCTTCAACATAAAAGTAAAGAGCTTTGTCGTAACCAATCAGTCTTCTAAGGTTCTAGAGCTAGAAAATGTCAACGACTATTAGTTTATCGACTTCTAATATATTTCTGAATCGTAATTCCATCTAACAAGTTGAGATAAACCATTTTTCCAGTGTTAATGGAATATGTAATTATAATGCTTTTGGCATATCTTAACCAATAAACAAGAAGAAAACGAACCACAAAGGACATGGATTCATCTCTTTATATAACAATTCTAGAATCTGGGGCACAATAATCATCGCAGTGATACAAATAGTTAGCCAAAAATGCAGCCAACCTTTACTAATTTTCAAATTTTATTTTAGAGGGTGCCATGTGTAGTGGAGTTCTTTTTTAACAAGTACTAATGCGCAGACTCCTTAATTTGGGGGGCTAGTACGAGAGGATTAGGAAATGAAGTATCATATCTTGGTTTAATTTTTGAGATGTAGCAATAGACACGGACTAAAAGTGACATAAATTACACATAGATTGATCCCCTCAAAGATACCAATCCAAATGAGCAAAAAGTTTCAACTCTCACCATATTGAAAATGTAAATAAATTTTACACAAATAGAATAGATTATAGCTAGTACCCAGAAAAATAAAAAAGAAAGACAATTTTAAATCAAAAAGTATACTCAAAAGATAAATAAAACTATAATTATGTGGCCAAAAGATTAATCATAAACATCTCGAGTCTAGCCAGAAATTTCCCATCATATCACATTCAGTATGTTTTGGGAATGTTTCTCAAATCTCATACAACTCCTGATTAACTATTTAGCCCCTGTTTGATGCACATTATTTTCTAAAGAATGCATTTTGTTACCCCTCATTTTTGAGTCTCTA
>CAIGRQ010223421.1:0-15099 GCA_903798375.1 Fraxinus sp. D2006-0159 | reverse complement strand
TATATGATTTCGATGTATTCAAGCAGGAGAACACAAATCAATCTTTAACTTCCAAAATAGCCAAATGGGTCCCAATCAAAAATCAAGTCAAAATAAGCTATATACACTTATTTTTCCAACAAGAAGTCCTATTAACACTTTGATATGACTTTTTAATCATTTTAGATTCTATACAAGTTTAACATTTAAATATATCATATTCATTATATAAAATTAAGTCACATTTCAACATCCTTTTCATAGTACTTTTACATATGTGCCATAATGAAAATGAATCAACGATTTAAGCAACATCCACTTTATTATTAAAATATTTGTCAAAAGTACAAATCTTGACCATTCCTTCACTAGAGTAGCCTTTTCTAACAAATTTTCTATTTAGGTACAAGTTTACCGAATTCATACACATTTTATTCCCAGTTTTCATAAGAGATTTATACTAAGTTCTTATTCATATCAGGAACATGTAATACAGTTGTCAAGGTAACAGTTTCTCTGGAAGTGAAGATGCTATCCACATTTTCTTTTCCAAATACCTTGGATCGAACCTCGTTACCCATCTGAATCTCTTGTCTCCATAAACTTCATAATAAGTCTTGAATAAAGACTTATCGTATGATACATTTACTGTTGCACACGTATCATACCACCAATCGGGAACATTTTCCTTGATAGCATAGATTTCTCTTATGGTGGTCACAATTGAAATGTTTGCGAGATTGTCCTTCGTGTTTACCTTACTGAGTGTGGTGGTCCGGGTGTTCCCATCAACATTTGCTACCTACAAAATGAGATTGGGGCTTTCTCTCCCATTATACCTCCGGAGTGAGAATCAGTAATCAATTTTGAATAAGAGAATAGTATAATTATAATTCAAGCTGTTTAGGTTTCAAGAAGACAAACATTTCTCACATTGGAGGTATTTTATAAGCACATGTGGCTATGCGTGCGCTTGGGTGGTTGTTGGTTCCATGTGTCCAACGTAAACCTTCCCACTTCCCCCATGTTCTGGTGGAATGATCCCCACTTCTCAAGTGGTTGGTTGTACCCACGTTTGCTGTTGGGCGGTTCCTATCCAACTCATTTTCGTTTGAATGGTTAAGTACGGCGTTGAACTTGTTGTGATAGACAACATATGTAAGCGTAGAGGGCCTTCTAGGGGTTGACGACTTCGTTGAAGTAGACAGCCTTATGTTAGTAGCTGACCCATGTGGATGGACGGCCTCACCGGGGTGACAGCTTCGTGGTGGTAGACGTGTAGCGTATTTTGGAGAGGTTGACCTTATTTGTCCACATAGTTAATTAACAATGCCATATTATATCACTAGCCCCTCTGCCTTTTGCCGATGTCTTTAGATAAGATGCAGCAAAAAGACCAAAATAGACATCCACTAAATCAAAGCAACTAAAAACCAAAAATTATGTTAAAACTTTGACTGCCCGATAACACGCCTTAAATTGTGAATCTGAGGCTGAAAACAATGTCAACCAAGGATACCCTGATTGGGATGGTATGTAGCGCTGAAAGACGTTTTGGAAAACATATTATAATAGAAAATCTGACACCGGTGCAAAACGTTTGCCCATTTCTTCGAAACAGCTCTTTTAGCCAATTTTCGATCCAATTCTTCTTCAAACTCTAACGCCAATTGTCCGTATGTGTGGCGCTCCACCATTGGTTTTCAATTTGCCAAAAATCTCAAAATTTTCAAAGCCCTCTACTATTTAAGAGATTGTGGGGGCTCTCATCTTCTCATTTCACTCTTTTCCAAATTTTCAAAATCTTCATCTTCCTACAAGGTAATTTCCTTCTCCCTTCTATTTTTGTCTCATATATTTTTCTCCATGTATAAAATATTCATCTCTTCATCTTTCGATGAAAGTGAGAGTGAGGGGACGAGAGGGTTATCTGACCCATCTTCAGATGGGCCAGCCAAACCCAGGTTGGGGTCGACCATAGCCACTATCGACCGTAACGCTGGTCGACTTGTTGGCTGGTCCATGGTGGGCGCTGGTATGTCTCTGTCGATGATTCCCCTTGTGTGATTGGACAAATCCCTACTGAGTCAAACATTTCAATACATTCGACTGAATTTCAAGATTTCCAATCGATTTCCCGAAAACGTCATGTTGGGTCCACTAAATCTTTAAACCAAAATGTAGAAATTGAGTAAGATGCTACAGGTCAAGAAGTACTTCTTGAGATTCCAAAGTGTCATAACTTATACAACTCCCCTTCGAAGTTAGAAAAGTCACTTAAGAAGTATGAGCGGGTTGATAACTACATCTATAGATCCCCTAGGCCCGATGAAACACTTCACCAAAACCAACCCCTCCGAGGTCGCCGTTTTCAAAGACATCATGAACGGTGGTTTTCGCTTTCTCATATACCCTTTCTTTGTCTCGTTATTAAATGAGTTCCACCTTACCCCTAGCCAAATAAATCCCAATGCGCGGAGGAAGGCGTTTTTTTTTCTATATGTTTGTCTTAGCAAGAAAATTCTTCTTTCTATGGATCTCTTCAAGTGCATTTTCGAGATGCACGAGCCAGCCCAATGCAATACCTTTGTTTATTTCACCACTCAGGTCTCGTTGCGCTTTCCCAAGTTTTGGAATTCCAATAGCGGGTGGAAGTCCCGCTTTTTCTTTGCTCGCCCTCATGAGGGCCAATTTCCTTTTAACACATATTGGAGGCACCCTCTAATCTGTCTTTTCAATAGTGAGGTTGAGATTGCCCCCCTTCTGAATCACAAATCCAAAAGTTAACAAAAATTCCACCCAACGCGCCTGACCTGGGGTTGATTCTGACCATTAGAAATATGTTGCTAGCCGGGATTGGTCTTCCTACTGGTAAGTTTTTATACCCTGCTTGTATATATTATTTTTTTAGAGTATCTCTTGTTTTATTTTCTATTCGTCGAGCCTGATTAACTCAATTACTTGCACACATATATGGACTTTGACTTGGACAAGGTGCTGAGGTCCCTGCCCGAACCGGGGAGTGATGAGGGGTTTGCCCCTACTGATGGTAAAATGTTTGTGTTTTGTTCTTGTTCTTCTTTGTTTCACTTCTTGACTTGTTATTTGGTAAGCTTGATAGTCTCTATCATGTTGATACAGGGACAAACTTTAATTTAGGAGAGACCATGGACTCATTAGAGGAGTGAGGTCACGAGAGTGACGATGATCCATCTTCCGTCCCATTGAAGATGAAGAATACTAGTGATAGGGGAGCACAACGACCTCCAGTAGAGGAGGTTCCTCAACTTTCGGACGATCTCGTCGAAGTAGTCCTGCCGTCTGAGGATGTAGGGACATCCCGATTCATGTTTATGCCCGAGTGTGAGGGTTCCCCTCTACCAGATTTCAGATTTCCTCCTCGGGGTATTCGGAGATGAAGGCAGTCTAGTCTTTGGTTACACCTAGGCGTGTCCAGTCGATTGCTTGTCGGAGTGCTAATGACATCGAAAGGGTTCTGGTGGTTTACACCCAGAGGGTAGGTTTTTTTTTATGTCCTTCTTTATTTGTCGATTTTTTTTTTGTACATACTCTAATTGTGTGATCTCTTGTCTCTCTCAGGTGGTAGCTCTTCAGGCTGGGCTCACCAAGTCAAGCCACCATTTAGCGTCAGAGTTGAAGACCCTTGTAGAAGAGAAAAAGAGAGAGGCTCACCAATACAAGAAGAAACTTTCGTCCTTGAGGAAGTCTCTCGAAGATTCAGAGGCTCGTTCTATAGAGCAGGAGATTGAGATAAACAACTTGCGCTGTGTTTTGTCTAGAGCTCTTGAGGAGGCAATGGCGAAATATAGGGCCTCTGTGGAGTACGCTAAGGATTTAGAGGCCTTGGTAGAGCGATACAAGTTGTCTACTGATTTTGCTAAGGCTCTGAACTCTTATTAGGAAAAGGCGATGGCGGCATCTACCAAATTGACCAAGGAGTGGATATCTGCTGAGCATCCTTCCACCGATCCCACAGGCTTTGATAGGTTATTGGCAAGGCGTAAAGACAAGGAAGGCTTTGATAGGTTATTTTGTACATTCTCCTGGTCCGAGATGTGGACACATACTTTTGTTACATTCCAAGTATGAGCACTTATTTATTGAACATCATTTTGGTTCTACCTTCTTTTCCCTATATATATATTATTTTTTATTTTTTATTTTTTATTTTTATTTTTTTTGCCAATTGCTACGTGTCGAGTGGTGTTGATTGTCGAGTTAGGTGATTTTGAGCCTTAACCATTTCAAGTTTTAAAAGCTCACCTCCAACCTTTAGCGATTTTGAGCTAGCCAATTTTTGGCATTTTTGCTCATTGCTATGTGTCGAGCTATCTGGGATCATCGAGGTCGGGGTTAGGTGATTTTGAGCCTTAGCCATTTCACGTTTTGAAAGCTCACCACCAACCCCTAACGATTTTAAGCTAGCCAATTTTTGACTTTGTGGCTCACCGCTATGTGTCGGCTATCCTTGGCATCCTTCTTCATCATGGGCTAGTAGTACCCCTGTCGGAGAGGTTTGAAAGCAAGGGTAGCTGCCCCCTAGTTAAATCCCCAAGTGTATCTCGAGTAGTACATCCTGAGCTTCTGTTGGATACAAGTACTTCAAGTATGGCATGGTAAAACCTCGTTTGTATAGCTGTCCGTCCATCATTATGAATGATGTCGCTCGTATTTTCAGCCTCCTAGCCTCAACTGCATCATGGGGTAATTTATTTTCTGTCTGTAGTCTACCATGTGTCTACCCAGCTATTTTCATGCTCTGGACTTGCAACGTTATCTGTGAGCAAAATGCTCGACTGTCATAGGACTTGAACATTAGCAGTGCTAGGTAGATGCTTAGGATTAGTCAATGCCAGCTTAGGCAGGGTGTTTGCTCATTCGTTGTCTTTGCGAAGGACCTTGGTTATCTTGAAACTCGTAAACCCTCTTTGTATGTCTCTAACCTTCATCACATAGGATGTCATCTTTCCGTCCCTTTCCTCAAATTCTCCTGTCACCTGTTCGACGATTAACTGGGACTCACTGCAAATTTCTACTGATGTTATCCCAAGTCTGACTGCCAAATTCAAACCTGTGATGACTGTTTCATATTCGGCATTATTATTTGTCATAGGGAACTCAAAACGCAATGAATATGCCAACTTCTCAAATTCTAGTCCTATCATAATTATGCCAGCTCCGGACTCCTCGCCATGTGAGGATTCATCTACAAAAATTTTCCAAACTGCTTCGTCCCAGCATCCACTATGAGAGAGGTTTTCTCCTGATCCGACTCTGCTATGGAGATCTAATGATACCCAAAAAAAGCATCTACACAACTTAGGCGCTCGTGACCCGATGTCGCGTCCACTAGGTAATCTATTCTGGGTAGGGGTACGAGTCTTTCGGACACGCCTTGTTGAGTCCGGTGTAGTCTACACACATACGCTATTTTTTATTCGATTTTTTCACCAAGGTGACATATCTAACCACTCGGAATACTGTACTTTCCTGATGAAACCTGCCTGTGGTAGCTTATCGACATCGACCTTTGCTGCTACTTGCTGCTCCAGGGTAAGATTTATTTTCATTTGCTTTATCGGTTTAGCACCCGATAAGACACCTAGTTGATGTTGTGCAATAGATGGGTCAACCCTTTGTATGTCACTCTGGCCCACGTAAAAATATCCAAATTACTTGTCAAGCACTTCACCAACTCCTCTTTCTCGCCCTACTCCAATCCTGTCCCCACGCTGAATTCATGACCTCCTGCCACCATAATTTTTTTGTAGTGTCGAGGGGTTCGATTCGCCCTCTTAGGGGCTCGAGTTCCAACATCATCACTGGTGGGGATCTCTTTGTCCGTATGCTGCCAACATAACACTTCCCTCGAGGACTGTTGGTTGTCCCTCACACATCTCACACCTCGACTGATTGGGAATTTTATCACATGGTGGTAAGTCGAGGGAATTGCCCCTACAGCATTCAATAAGGGTTGACCATAGATCATGTTATACGCCATAAGGTTTTGACAACCAAAAAATTTGCTAAGATGACCACACTTACTGGGTAAGTGCCCAACGTACTGGTAGCTCTACTACTTCTTCTGGTATTACAGTTGCCCCTCCAAATCCTACAAGGGGGATTAACACTGCCTTCAACCTTTCCGTCGAAATTTCCAATCCTTGAATACTGCCCAAGTGAGCAGGTTTGCTGCGCTCCCGCCATCAAACCTTAAATGCATTGACTCCGGGGGATTTTTGGAAAGTGACATATTGAAAGCTCGATTCCACATCCCATTCATTAACGTTGTCACTATCGCAGATATCTGAAGGTCCTTTATACCAAGTGTTGTCTTGCTGAATCTAGTCAAGTACTCATGCAAAGACTCATCCTTTTCTTGTATCACCTGCATCAGTCCAATAGCCGTTTTTCGTTTCCTCTTGCTACTCATAAAGTATGCCACGAAACTCCTAGACAATTCATTAAAGATTTTTATAGACCTGGGTGCCAATGTCACCACCCAGTCTCTAGCCTCCATCCTTAGCGTCGGGGAGAACTATCTACACATCACTGCGTTGGGGCTACGTAGAGCTTCATTAAGTCAACGAAGGTCCACAAGTGGTCCAGAGGGTCCGTGACTCCGTCATATACTTCTATCATTAGCTGTTTAAAGCCTTTTGGCAAAAGCACGACCATAATCTCAGGGACGAAAGGATCTTCCTCTAGGACCATCTGCCCACGCGTGTCTTTTCTCTTGGTTAATGCACCATCTATCTTTTGGGGTCATCATATCCTCTATTTTCTTTTTCAAGTCTGTCATGGGTTGGGGAATCTGTGGAAACATAAACCCTGAAGCCCCCATATCTCATGTTGTTAGCTGAGTAACATGCGGGGTGACCATTTGAGCCACCTAGGGTGGTTGCTCACGTATGGCCTCCGACGAACTCTGCGAAGGGGTTGCGATTTTCTTCGTCTGACTTTGTAAAAAGGTCATCATGGCTATCAATTATCTCCAAGGCATTAAATTGGCTCTGTATTATGTACTGTAGTGGCGGTGGTGGCTCATGACCCCTTGCGACAGAATCTGCACTCCGTCTCCGCTGTATTCTCAACCATGTGTGTTTCATTCCTAGTTCGTCTTCTTGATATAGCTTTTTTGTTCATTAGAATTTTCCACAGACGGCGCCAATGAAATGTTTGTGAGATTATCCTCCGTATTTACCTTACTGAGTGCGGTGGTCCGGGTGCTCCAATCAGCGTTTTCTACCTACAAAATGAGTTTGGGACTTTCTCCCCCGTTGTACCTTCGACGTGAGAATCAGTAATTGATTTTGAGTGGGAGAATAGTATAATGCGAATTCAAGCAGTTCGAGTTTCAAGAAGACAAATTTTTCTCACCTTAGAGGTATTTTATAGGTACTTATGGCTACGCATGCATTTGGACAGTTGCTGGTGCCATGTGTCCCACTTAAGCCTCTACTTTCCTCACATTCAGGTAGAATGACCCCCACTCCTCAAGTGGTTGGTTGTACCAGTATTTGTTGTTGGGCGATTCCTGTACAACTTATTATCGTTTGCATGGTTAAGTACGGCGTTGAACTTAATGTGATAGACAGCAAATGTAATCATAGAGGGCCTCCTGAGGGTCGACGGCTTTGTTGAGGTAGACAACCTTATGTTAGTAGACGGCCCACATGGATGTAGAGGGGCTCATGGGGGTCGATGGCCTCACCGAGGTGACAGATTCATGGTGGTAGACGTGTAGCGCATTTTTGAGAGTGTTGACCTTATTTGTCTGCGTGGTTAATTAACAATGCCATATTATATCAATAATGTTGTCTTCTTTGATGGAATTTACTTTTCCTTCGGAGTTGTTTCTTTTCCAATATCGACATTCTTTTGCATAATGTCCAGATTTTCCACACACGAAACAACCACTTTTGATCTTCTTCTTGGAATTGTTAAAGTTCCTTGAAGACTTTCTCTTGTTGGATTTAGTAGAAGGTTTAGTCTTTTTCACGGCATTGGCTTTTGAAGTGCCTTCATAATTATCATTCTTATCTCTTGTCCTCGACTATTCTTCAATTCAAAGATGTTTTTGCAATTGATTCAAAAAATAGTTTTCAGAACTATTTATTATTTTCTTCCAGTATCATTTATAAGTTCTGGGAAGTTTAGCAATAATTGCTCCCATTTGGAATGTTTCCAAAATCTCAATCTGGACTGCCTTCAATTTGTTGACAAGCACTTACAACTCATGAATTTGGGGAAGAATGGGAATATTGTCTAGAAATTTGAAATCGAAGTACCTTGAGATTAAAAATTTCTTAATGTCTTCTTCTTCAGCTTTGTATTTACTCTCCAAAGCATTTCAGATTTCCTTTGCCGATGTCATGTTGGTGTAGAGATTATATAACCAATTTGATATGAGTTCATTTTCTTGGCACTTTTGTCTTTCGGCCCTCACAGCATCGGTTTCTCCATTTGTTGTTCCGGTAGTGGCGCGAAATCCAGATCAAGTATGTAAAAAATCTTTAACGCTGTTAGTAGAAACTTCAGTTTATCTTACCATCTTGTGAAATTCATTCCATCAAAGCGATCCAACCGTACAAGGTCTTGATTCATCAACTTGTTCGTAGCAATGGTGCTTTCATTCTCCATTGCTCAAGAATAAAGTTTGAGAATGTTGGTTGGAAATTTGATGACTTCCACTTGAGAGATCGGAGAATAAAGCAATGAAATGATATTACATTATACGATTTTAGGACACAATTTTTTGCGACTCTCTTAGATTAGCCTTTCTAACTCTCTTCTCATCTTCCTTTTTTTTTTTCTTTTTTCTTTTTATAATTGATATTATATTATACAAATAACTCACTTTCTATAACAAGAAATCTATACATTATTTTAGTTCAAGTTGTACTTGTAAATACTAATAAATATCCAGCTGACAATGGAGCAATAAACTCAGTGGTTTTCCACCTCTAATAATGTTCTCAACAACTAGTGTATCTCATCGCAATATATACATGCAAAATATGAACTCTCCTACATCTAGAACACTCATAAATGCTGTACAAATTCATCTATTTTCAATTGAAGACTTTAAATACCCAGGACAAAACATCATTTTGAAAAAAGCTCCAACATATAATTTATTTCAAATTTGTTAAGACTAAAATTTTGAATTGTTTATGTTGTCCATATTGATATTTGACTTTATTGGAGTTCAAATTATTAGCACCTCGTTATCACATGGAGAAGAAGAAATTGAAAATAAAGACATTTGTTAACTCAAATATTTCAATAGTAAATACTTAAATTATAATTTATTGTAATCTGTTAGACACCAAATGTTTAAAGTTGATTTTGTTGGTCCTAAGCACATGGTTAAAAAACATGAAAGAATTTAACTACTTGGAAAAGTGTCTTTTTCACACTGTCGGAATTTCCAAGCCCCAAGACTTTACTAGTGTATGTTGAAAAATTAAAGAATAAAGTCATTGCTATCAACATTTACACATTTTGTCAAATTTAAAAATTGGAGCAATGCTCCACCATCTAGTTCTTATAACTTTAATTGTTTATCTAGAGTTGTTGATGCCAACCATCATTTAACATATAGTGATATTTCAATTAAGTTGGGACCTTTGTAATATCCTCGTAATTTGACCACTTTAACGTGTTATTAATAACAAGAAGAAAATAAACAAGAATATATTGTTGAAAAGCAAAGGCAGACCGCAATATTCCAACATATCATAAGATGCTAATGTTACCAAATTCTTTTTATTTTATCATGCCAATATGTCACAAAGTTAAATATGAAAGCGATAAATACGTAATACATAGTTTACAATGTAGAAACTTTAGAAACTCACTAGAAATTACGTACGTCGAAATAAAATAATAATATTAGCTTAATATATCATTTTTTATATAGAGTAGTTGAGGTTAATTGACAAATGTATATATTACACCTTAGCGTGACTATTTGCACAATTCTTCACATTTAATAAAAAAAAAAATAAAAAAATAAAAAAAATCATATTCATTTCAAAGAGTGTTGCTTAGTTGGAAGTTGGACGACATATGTGAGTGACCTTCACACGGTTTCTTACATTCTTTTACTTTTTAATGGTTTTAGTTTAGTGTCTAAAATCCCAACATGTTTTCTAGGAACCCACGAAAGGGAATTACGCGTTTGGTACCACTCAAGCATATAAAAATATATATAATTATTAAGGGGATTGACAACTTGACATGGAGATGTCATATCTACTTGTCATTGAAAATAGTTTTTTTATCAGTGCTTTTCATTAAGAATTTAATCATTACACGTATATAATCCGAGAATTCACGTAGCATGATTCATAATCCTGATATAAGGTAGAGAAAAAGTTATTGACAATCATTTTTGGTCCAACTTGATTTCGAATAATATTATCTAGCACCGTGATGCTAAGGAATCGATTCATGTGGCATTGTGTGATAGATCCAATTAAATATAAAAATATGTAATTCATTTAATTAAATATGATATTAATGTCACTAGTGCTACCACCTAAATTGATGTTAGAAACCAACGGTTCTAAATAATATTATTCTACCAAATATTGAGTTTACATAAGTATTGTTTACGTAAGTTTTTGGTTCAAATAAACTTTAATTGAGATCGCACGGTTAGAATGGGTTTCATTCTACCAAAAATTGAGTTGTTACAAGTTGAAATATAAATGGCCATGACCAATCCGTTGCAAGTTTGGTATAGGAAATTAAGATTTTGTCAATCCATTCTTATTGTATTGAATAACATGATTAACAATTAACAACGGACTGTTAGAGTAGAGAATAAAACCTATGCTCCAATAATGTGAATGGTTGGTGCTCTAAGACATATCACATTGGGTAAGGTTGGATGCCACCTACCTTCTAGTGTCATTTTCTCTTATCGGTTTCATACAAAGAGTGTCTCCATTTCCAGAATTTACATTCATTTGATGTCTTCTGAAAATTGATCTATATTAATAGTTAATGATACTATGATAAATAATTTGCTTGCATTATGCATAAAGTTGAAATATGGGTTTAAAAGGTCAAAAATGTTCAGATGTAGAGTAATTCTTGGAATTAATTCAAACTAGTAGAATTAAATTAGGAGTCGAAGTATTAATATAATTGAAGTTTTAATTCGACAATTAGTATTTGGGTGAAAAATGGATTTTATAAGAAAATGACTCCTAATGTAATTGGGGAAAAGACTTCATATGCAATTAGTAAAAGAATGAGGAATTTAATTATAATTATGGCTTGACTCTATAATGCTTGGCACCAAGTTGATGTGTTACATGCATCCAAAATTTCGTGTGAGGGAGAGAGAAACTAGAGAAAACAGTACGCGCATGTTTGTGGTGTACATTGAGCTTTCTAGTTTTGGGAAGGAAGAAGTTATGAGAACGAGAAAAATATTGTACTATTACGTTTTCTCAACTAATTAAGTCTTATTTTTGTTGGAAAATAATGACATTATCGTGAATTGATTTGGGCCTGAATAACGTCGTGGAAAAATGAATGATATAAAATATTAATGGTTGAGGCAAGAGTTCGACTCTTTTTCTATAAAACGATAATGTCCCGCACTGGTGCTCACGGTATTCGGACTATCGTCTCCCAAGATACAACAATATCGACTTGTAATAGTAGCACTCTAAATTACAAGACTCGACGAACCCTACTCACGTTTTGATCTCTCTAAAAATTGGAGGACTAAAACGCACGAAAACAAATTTCGAGGCTGAATTACAAAATATGAATATTGAAGGGACGAATGAATATTTTGGAAGAAGAACAAAATCAATTCTGATTTTTGGAATGAATGAAAATCGGGGTCTAGGGCCTTTATATAGAAGTTGAAAAGTTGTGTCCAAAAGATACAACAATCGAAAAATTGTGCCTTTAACCGACACAAACCGTTTGGACATGCAGTTAAACTGTCAACTGCCATCTTCTATAAGAAAACATGTGTCACGCATAGAAAAATTCGGGGAAAAAATAATATAAATAAATATATTATTATTTTAGATAATAATAAAATAATATAATTCAAATATTATTTTACAAAAAAATATATATCAACTTGGTCCAAGACCAAGCCCAAGCTCAAGCCCACGACCACGACCCGTGACTCGTGGCCTTGCCGTGTCGAGCTGAGCCGGTCGGACAGCACGGCCACATGCAGGCTTCGACTCAACCTACTAGTATGTAGGTTATC
This sequence comes from Fraxinus sp. D2006-0159, assembly GCA_903798375.1. NCBI lineage: Eukaryota > Viridiplantae > Streptophyta > Magnoliopsida > Lamiales > Oleaceae > Fraxinus > Fraxinus sp. D2006-0159. The sequence continues at coordinate 2,846 of CAIGRQ010223421.1, read as the reverse complement.
TCCCCTTCAAAAACTATTGCTACCCATTGGAGCCCAAACTGAAGTACCAAACTTGAACAATATAAAGTGGTTTACACTCTTCTACCTTTCTTATGTGGGATCGACATTTTTTCAATTTTCCACCAATTTTTATTTCAGTTTATTTCAACTTCAAGTAATCATCTTTTGGCCTTAATTTCTCATTCACCATAAATTGGTTTTGAGAAAATAAATACATTACAATAATCTACTCATGGAGTAGAATACACTCGGCAAAAGAAATCTTTTGTCCAACTAATGGGACCCACTAAAACAATTGGTAAAAAATTGATCAAACCAACTAATAAAACCCAATTTTTCCAAACAATCCCCCACATGAATGGAAATTAATGCAATAGATTATGCAGACCCTATAGAGAGATCAAACAAAATGTTATAACATCCGGATAGGTACCTTATAGGTTTGAACCTTCCGTAGTAGAATACTATTAGATTTACTTGGCTAATCAGTGAGCGCAGTATTTTAAACTGTCAGCCGTTAGTGTAAACCAATATAATAGTATCAACACAATAACCTTCCTGTTCTCCCTGTTGTGTTCATTTGGCCCTGAACAACTATTGAATTTCATAAGTTATTTAGAGAACTCAAGCCTTTGAAAGATTCTCATAGAAGCGGTCACACTTCACACTTTTATATGTGATCTCCTATTAAGAGTATATGACATACCCCACTTAGATAGTTGAAGATAAATGAATCATTAAAATTATAACTTAACTTAAACCTTTTTGCAGATAACACTTTCTTATCGTAGGAATGTGTAGGGGTTAACTCTAAAATGCTTTTTTGAATATTCATAACTTAGTTGTCCCATTGAATCAAGATTTTGGGATCTCCAATCAGTAATTTTGGGTTACCATTACAAAGATTCTTATGTAGTAGACTTTAAGTTCATTCCTTTTGATAAGCAGTATACTTGATCTCTTGGTAAGCCATTGGTAAGTGGATCAGTGAGATTTTCTCTAGACTTTACATTATTTATGGAAATAACACCATTTGAGATCAATTGTTTAATTGTATTATGTCTTCGACGAATATGTTGAGACTTACTATTATACATACTACTTTGTGCTCTACCGATAGCTGACTGACTATCACAATGCATACTAATTGCAGGCACATGTTTAGGCTAACATGAAATATCCTCTAAAAATTTTGAAGCGATTATGCTTCCTCTCCCATTTTATCTAAAGCTATGAACTCATATTCCATCGTGGATCGAGCAATACATGTTTGTTCTAACGATTTCCAAGATACGATAGCACCACCAATGGTAAAAACATGCCCACTAGTGGATTTTGAATCTTTTGTAATAATTAGAATCAGTGTATCCTTCTAATACGCTGGATATCTAGTATAATGTAATCCAATATTTGAGGTGTATCGTAGATATCTAAGAACCTTTACCCATTGCCTTCTAATGGCCATTATTTGGGTTATTTGTATATCTACTAAGTTTGTTCACTATATATGCAATATCTGAACGAGTGCAGTTTGTAATATACATTAGACTGTCAATATATCCAAGAGTACTCTATTTGAGATATGGACTCACCTTTATGTTTGGCCAAATGTAGACTTAAATCTACCGATATTTTAACTGGACGTTCATCATATATATGGAACTTCTTAAGTACAGTCTCAATATAGTGAGATTGAGATATGACAAGTCCCTCAGATGTTTTAATTACATTTGCAATACCCATATCTTTCATGTCAAAATATTTTCTCGACATTTGTTACGATATCACAATCACTACCTATAATTAGCATGTCACAACATATAGACATAGGATTACGTATACATTATGTATGATTTTAATACAAACACATTTATCATACTCGTTAATTTTAAAACCATTTGACAACATAGTTTTGTCAAATTTTATATGCCATTGTTTTGACGCTTGTTTTAATCCATATAACGATTTAATGAACCTATACACATTTTTCTCATGTCCGGAGCAATGAACCCTTTGGGTTGTTCCATGTAAATTTATTCTTCTAACTCGCCATTTAAGAAAGTTGTTTTGACGTCCATCCGATGAATTTCCAAATTATACAATATTGCGATTGCAATTAATACTCTAATTGATGTTATCCTTGTCACATGTGAATATGTATCGAAAAAATCAAAGCCTTCTTTTTGTTTGAATCCTTTAGCTTCCAACTGACCTTATTTTTTTCAACTGATCCATCAGACTTTAATTTTCTTTTGAAAATCTATTAACAACTTATGGTTTGTTATCAGGTGGGAAATCTACCAACTCCAAGTATGATTCTGCATAATAGAATCAATTTTACTATTGATAGCCTCTTTCTAGAATAGAGCTTCTCGATTAGACGTTGCTTCATTGAATGTCCTAGGTTCATTTCCTAACAAATAAGTTAAAAAAATATGGACCAAAAGATGTAGATATTTTGGTCTTTTTGCTACGTCTTGGTTCTTCATCACATTGATGATTACCAATTGCAGTATCATAAGTTCGTTTTTGCGAACTTATCTCTTTCCTATCCTTGTAAGGAAACTTGTCCTAAAAAAACACTGCATTCCTCGATTCAATGATAGTATTTTCATGTACATCCGAAATGTCTGACTTATGTACAAGGAACCGATAAGCACTACTGTTAGCATATCTAATGAATATGCAATCGATGGTTTTAGGCCCTATTTTAATTGATTTAGGCTTTGATATTTCTACCTTAACCAAACACCCCACACTTTTAAGTATTTGTATCAAGATTTATGACCTTTCCATAATTCATAAGGAGTTTCGTTCCTACTTTTGTGTGGTAAGTTATTTAGAAT